>BLXT01004905.1:155188-169031 GCA_019648995.1 Plakobranchus ocellatus
ATCTAGTAAGTTAAGATCATCATTAAATATAGCTCAAATATTTTCTTGTTTTTTTTTTTTTTTATCTTTCTGTAGAGTTTATTTAAAAGTTAGTCTCATATTTATGTTTAACAATAATGTTATGTAATGGTTGTTTAAAAAAGAAAAAGTTCCTCAGCCGTAAGTTTTTAGTGCAGCATTGCCTTTTCTGTGATTGAACTTTTCAAAAATGTCCAATTATCATAAAAGACTACATCGATAGTTGTGTTTGTTGGTTGTCTTTTTCCCTTTTCACTTTTTTTTTTCCTTGAAACCACTAATGTTCGCATTTTTGGAAAATATTGAGTTTTTCTGGGGCCAATTTATCTTGGCTCTCTCGTTATGAAATTACAACGCTTTTATTGGCTGATTCCTATTCCAAATTTATAAATATAATGCGGATTTAGTATTTTTTTTTGTGTGTGTGTGTTTTTTTAACCTCGCTGTTTTATTTTGTATGTCTTTGTGAAGACAAATTTTATGAAATCATGGATTTTATTTCTCATTGAAAAAAAAATAATCGTAAAAATTTTCAGGCTCTGATTTTATTTTTTGTATATAAATATTATACGGGTTTTAGAGTAATGTGTGTACTTTATAGGACTTGAAATTACCAATAGAAAGCAATGTAAGAAAAGGCGAGCGATTTTAAAAGGTTCAGAGGTACTAAAGGGAGATAACAACACACTTAAACATACTTAACAGAACTTACTAAATGAAAACAGTGGTGTAAAAGTTTTGTGAGGCTTTGTATCATAGTCGGTCAGTGGACTGTGTCTTTTTTTATTGAACCGCTGAGCTGTTCAGTTTAATGGCTACATTCTGTAATTAGTAACTTTAACTGTTGGGTGATATTCTTACTTTGTGGTCCCCATCAATTAGGGAAAGTGTTTATTGGTTAAGCTCTCAAGCTAGCTAGTCGTGGCAACGCTCAAAAATAATACGTAAGTTTTCTTATCAACTATAGACAGCTTTCTTCACTTTCCCTTTGATGCTTGCGCGATTACTTATAAATTTTAGAGCCGCATGACTTCCTCTAAAAATGTGAGCTTTGAGTCCAGTATACAAAATCATTTGTTTTATTAAATATATTTAGCCGGCGCCAGCAGTTCTGTTCCTCTCTACTGTGGGCCAGATTTGAGTGTATGAAATGTTTTTTTTTTCCTTGTATCCCTACAAGCAGATATTGGTCTATTGGTTGCTTTTGAAGTTATTTCCGAAATGATATGCTTTATAAACTCATTAATATTTTTTGTTTACTTCCAGTGATATTTATGTGTACCTTATTAATATTACGTGTGAAAGATATGGATTACAGGCTAATACATAATTGTATGAATTCGGAAAAAAAAAAATAACATCAACTGCCTCAATTGAGAAAAATGCTGCTTGCAAGAAAGATGAACATTTTGAAAGTTCTCAATCCAGAATTTAATAATAGTGCACTTACGTTTGATTACATTTTCAATTGCAACATCTCTATTTTGATTTCTTTTGTTCCTTTTCTGCTTTGAAGATGGAAAGATGACTAGCAATCAAAAATATTGAATTGATCCATAGACAAGCTTCTGAACAAAGATGTTAAGACTCAGTCTAGACAACTAAACCCGAACAAAAATATTAATGATGTCTTACACAGTTTGCATTGTAAAATAGTTCTATGATGGGTGACAGCCAGTGACATCCAGTGACAGCCAGAGTCAACCAGAGACAGCTCTGTAGTAAGTTCAGTCAATAACCTAACACGTAATTGTATGGAATTAGATCACCTCCTTCCTGGTATAAATTTCCCCGGTCTGATTTTGCAGCACTCAACACATGATAATCTATGACTTCAGGTTTATATGCCTTCAAATGAAAATTCGTAATTGAAATTCTAAAGCATTCTTTAAACAGACATGTCACACGTTTATTAATTTCGAATTTAACGTGTCCATAAATACTTTAACACAACAAAAAGAAGTTTTCGGTAAACAATAAAAATTATTGATCCGAGAGAAAGCCTTTTTCATAGTGTGGCTGAGAGAGAAGTTGATGCATAAATTCAGTGATAAATAATTTATATCTCTGTATAAACTTTCGGATAAATTCGGGAAGAAAATTATATAAGGTAATGGCAAATTATAAATAAGTGAAAAATGATTTGAAAAGAACGTGTTATAGTAAAACAGTGAAACAATAAGTATAGTCTTTATCAAATCGCTTTCATTACACTAAAAAAAAACATGAATCTTGGGACAAAAACTCCAGGCTTTTAAACTTGAGGAACCAAAATATCAAAATAAACCACAAAATAAAACAGTTTCATTTACGCTGAAAAGAGCTATCTGTTAAACAATAAATGATCATAAACACCAAATCTGAAGTAATTCCAAAGATAGTAAAGTAATAGGTAAAGATGGGACACTTCCTTCTTTGTGTGAATAAAAAATGTGTGCAAATGCCACGCCCCCTTTGAGCGTGTACACAGTATCTATGCCGCAGATTCTAGATCTAGGCTTGTTTACACTGAATAATGAGAGAACCGGGCAATGTATAGCAACAGAAAAAAAGATTCTCCGTAAAAAGTTTTTTCGATCTAGATTCGAAATATCTAGATCTAGATCTAATCTAGAATTTTTTTTTATTTTATTGCAATTGTTTTTTAACTTAAGATTTTTTAAAGTTTTTTTTTTCTTTCTAGGTAAATTTATATTTAAACGGAACTGTTGCATTTTTCCATTAAATCACCAGATCATAGAAACCGGATGGCAATAAAATTTTACGTCCACACTCTAGATTAGTATAGATCTACATCTAGAATCTAGACTCTTGTAGAAATAACATCAACAGATCTAGATCTAGATCTAAATCAGCCATATTACAACAGTTCTTTTTTTTTTTAATAATAATTTATTTTAATATAATTCTCTACCTTTCTTTATCTTTCGGGAAGCATATTTCATATTTCAGTTTCCAAGTACAAGCCGTAGTTCTTTAGAATACGAGATTTTTTTCCTTGAGAGAGGCATCCCTTACTTACATTTTCAATGAAATGTTTAAAAAAACAAAAAAAGCTATTGGACAAAATGTCGCGGAGAAATGTAATAATATTGTAACAGTAATAAAGGCTCTATATCTTGTCCAATAATTTTTTAGCAATATTAAAAATATAGAAAGTGTAGGGAAGCGGCACTACTCGCTCTGTACAGAAATAATGCAAGCTGTGGAAAACTGAAGAGTGAGTAAAAAAAAGGCAGGATGGAAGAATGAGAGGGGAAGAGGTAGGAAAACGAATGTAGAGACTTGCGTCACAGGTAACTAGCGTGAGTATTGTTTTACTTCAGTCGGGTTTAAGGCGAGTTTTGTGGCTTTTTAACCTAGCCAATTCAAAACAAAATGATCTCAGGCTTTCAGGCCCCCCGTCAGGCTAGGGCGCCAAGGTGAAAACTGCACCTGTACGCTTGATGACTGGCAATCTTTTCAGCTGTTTACGAAACTTATACGGAGACAGAAAAAAGGAGGAGCGGTGGCTTTACTGGTAGGGCAGTTGGCTACAAATGAGAGGTCCGAAATTTGAAACCCAGTTCGAGCCCAGTGAATTTTTCATTGCTCCTCTGTACCTACCCAGCATTGAGAAATTTGAGAACCTTTTAAAAGTTAATATCAAATTTTAGAACAGAAAAAAAAGGTTTATATTTATAATCTCTGAACTGCACACATTACTGAGTGAGAGTGAGAGAAAAAAAAAGTGTGTGTGTGGAGAGGGGTCTAGAAAGAGCATAAGACAGAGAAAGGAAAGATGAGGGAGAGAGAGAGAGAGAGAGAGAGAGAGAGAGAGAGAGAGAGAGAGAGAGAGAGAGAGAAAGGTAACTTCTGTTTTCTTTTTTTTTTTTAAATGTCATGAAAAATACACAAAAACGAAGTCCCAAAATAGTTGTGCACATGTTTTAATATACACAAAAGGAACATTTTTTGCAGAATTTTGTGGTTTCTCTTCTCGCACTCATAAAACGATTGCTAATAATAAAATTATCCAGCATTTCTCTATCTAGCAACGGAACAAGCACTAGTGTGTTAACGTAGCGGATAATTATAAACATTTCTTCACTGGAAGAATTCATTTCTGCCCGCTGATGTCCGATATAGGAGAGAGCAAACATAAGTGAATGGTCTATTGAGGGTAATGAAATTACACCCGCCCGGTTCATGAATTTATTTCCGTATTATAACAATAATCGAATAAATGGGGGCAATAAACGAACGTCCAATATTTTGGAGAAGACAGTTTGTTGGAAGAGGTGATCTTTTCTT
Source organism: Plakobranchus ocellatus (assembly GCA_019648995.1). Lineage (NCBI taxonomy): Eukaryota > Metazoa > Mollusca > Gastropoda > Plakobranchidae > Plakobranchus > Plakobranchus ocellatus. The sequence continues at coordinate 159,500 of BLXT01004905.1, forward strand.
CACTGATGAAAGTGAAGTGCGAAATGCTGATGCCAAAATGTAGAATACCTTGCGAATTTTACGCGTTCGATTTTTAGTTAAATATTTTATTTTTTTACGAAATGAAGTTCTAGCCGATCATAAGTTTATGTAAGTAAACAGGAAGAAAATTGCTGTCCTATTTTTCACTCTCTGAATACTGACGTGGTTTGGCATAGAAAAGATTTGCGAACTTATTAAGGACAAACCAATCTATTAGGTCATAATTATGTCGTGTAGAAAGTGCAGCTAGAATTACTTTCATAAATTAGTGTCCTTTAATGGACGCTAGCAATTCAATTTTTTTAAATTTATTTGGGATCGATAATAAATATACTTGAATCTTTACTCGTTTTTAACTATGAAATACCCAGTTCAGTATTTTCATGGCAATATTAATATATCTTTTATATAAGGAAACAGGGTGTCAAATCAGAAAGTCAAAATAATAAAAGCAGCCACTTCGGCTTCAACTGCCTCAATTCTGTCACTAGTAGCAGTAGTGTCATTGTATAACTATATTTTTTTTTATTTTACCATCTCGCAGAATAATTGAGAGAAAGATAGTTTGGTTTGGTTTTTGTATATAACCAGTCCACAAAAAGATGATCTCAGGCTTTCAGGCCCTCCCTCAGGCCAGGGCCCCGGTGGTGAGGCTTGAACCTGCGACAGAGGGGTCCCCTGCAAATTCAGGGCGGACTCACAAGCCACCGATGTAATTCAGAGAAGGCAGATTATATCTTGATGGTACTACTTAAAGTTATAGATCTTTCGCTCAATTTCCTACCAGTAATGTTTTAGACAAGATTTCTGATTGAGTATAGCACTGATAGCGCAATAGCTAGGGAGCCCACCCCTAAGCCTACAAGGACCTTTCTGTTTGGGGTTCGATGCTACTGAAGCCCTGGCCTATTGAGGGCGGAAAGCCTGAGATCATGTGGAAACGGATGAGCAGTATGCACAAACAAACTTAATGGTGTCCTNNNAAAAATTATTTAAAAAAAAAAAAAAAAAAAAAAAAGAAAAAAAGATTTGCACTGTAAAAGTATGGAGCTCTGAGTTTTAGTCGGTTATCGACACGACAACTTTCTTGTATAGTCATGCTGAACGTCTGATGTTATTTAATGTTATCAGGATAGGACTATCCTTTGGGCAGTACTTTCATAATTTTGTGCAGAAAACGAAAGGAAAAGGAGAAAGCTAATTCCAGGCTACAATGCACTCAGTTTTATAGCAACGATTTATGTTTATTGATTTGTTACGCAAATCTTACTGAACATTAAAATATAGTCTGTTTTACCGCATGATGTCTTTTGGTTTGGTTTTACCTTTGTGTGTGTGTGTGTGTGTGTGGGTTTGGGGTGGGGGAGGTGGGGGGAGTGGATGTTCGCAATTTCTACATCTTAATAAAAACCCTAAATCATTTTAAATATTATAATTCGGTTCCCCGGTGTAGTGTGCTGTCTTTTCCCACCCCAAAATAATTGAATATTTCTCATCATTTGAAACTTAGCACGATAGACCATGACGGTATGGAAATTGAACAGGATCTTGTCCTTATCGTAGATATCCTTCAAATTTACGGAAGCTACATAAATCCCTCATAGCCTCAACAAAATGTAAATTCTATATGCTTTATGTTATATGAAATAAAAAGGTTGACAAAGCGACAGCACAATGAAACAATGGTTATCCATACACTGAGAAGAATGGACTTCTTGCTGTATCTCGTCGCTATTCATCTTGCACTCGACGCGCTGCCAAGGTACGAGCGCTTTTTTTCGCCAAGTTTTTAGAAATTAAACATTGGGCACAAAAAAAAGAAATTTTTTTGCACCACTATAAATAAATTACTACGATTTCAATCTTAGTTCCAGTGTATAAAAAAATGTTTGAAAAGTTTGACATTTTATCAAACAGCATTATATGAATAGAGGATGTTGATGTGTGACACCAGATCTTACAGGGGAAAAAGACGTCTGAATATCTACTCGTTTAACAAAAAAACCAAAGATAAATAAGAAAAAATATAGCTAGCCAAACCTGTTCTTGATTTTTACTATTTCCCTTGAAGATATTCTCAAGAAAAAAAAGCTGTGCAAACATTTAATGTTGTTTTTTCCGTCTAGCTTTCACTTGCGGCGTATAAAGTTCCGGAGCATTATTGTCATTAAAATATCTACCTGCTATTTGTGTCACATACTTAATAAGGTTTAAATACGGTTATGAAGTGTCGTTTTGTTAATCCGTAAAACAACTTATGAATTTTAAAATATGCCCACATAAAATAGCATGATCTAGAGTAACATATCCATATTAGTTAATGGATTTTATCGACGCCCCACAAAAATGTGTATAGGCATGACGTCTAGAGTTTGAATTTAACTCCATTATACAAAGATTTAAAAAGTCGAAGGATAAAATGCAAAATCAGTCTCTTTTATTTCTAAAAAGGAACTTTAAATTTTGGAAAGCTAAAGGTGGGCTGTGATCGGCCTTGACCTGGCATGGGTCAGTGACCAGTTCAGAGAGTCACTAGCTGGGCTTCCAGGAAACAATTAAGCCTTTACTGAAACCAAGAGATGTGCAACAGAAATACATTTGCGTGGTTTTTGTATTGTCACAAATAAATCTTCGTTGGTTATTAAATTTTTGAATGGAGCTTTAGAAAAACAAGCCTCAAAGCTGGCTTCAGCCTTTTGGTTAGAGTTTATTTTTTCTTGTTTTTTTTAAACCTTCCAAACATCATCCAGCTATCTGTTGGTGGAGTGGAACTGTTAAAACCTTCGATGTTCTCTAAATTTCCTTTGCCATGGAATTATTTTCTGTCTGAAAGCAAAACTGTTTTTGAAATTTTCGAATTCCTAATTTTGTGGCAACTCACATTCTTTTTTTTTTTTTTTTTTTTGCTTTGCTTCTACTGCCGTTGAAGAAAAGACACAATAGTAGTCTCAGGCGTAATATATAGAGTAGGACAAGAAAGGGAAGAGGAGCGAAAAGAGGTGAAGGAAGCTGTATAAAAAGGGCTATAGCACTAAGAAGTAGTAGTAGTAGTAGTAGTAGTAGTAGTAGTAGTAGTAGTAGTAGTAGTAGTAGTAGTAGTAGTAGTAGTAGCGGTGGTGGTAGAAGTAGTAGTAGTAGTAGCAGTAGCAGCAGCAGTAGTAGTAGTAGTAGTAGTAGTAGTAGTAGTAGTAGTAGTAGTAGTAGTAGTAGTAGTAGTTGCTGTTGTTGTTGTTGTTGTAGTAATAGTAGTAAGTACTAAATAGTAGTAGTAAAAGTACAAGTAGTAGTAGTAGTAGTAGTAGTAGTAGTAGTAGTAGTAGTAGTAGTAGTAGTAGTAGTAGTAGTAGTAGTAGTAGTAAAAAACCGCTATATTCGTATTGTTGTTGGGAATTCTGCACCTATCAGACAAGTGCACCCATTTGCACCTTTGCATACTTTTTCGTGACGTTGACAATGATGTAATGCCTGACGATTTGAACGTTTGAGAGAGATAAGACTTGATCAGCCGATCTGAGCAAAAGATGATGAAACTTTAGAATTGTTTACGGAGATTTTCTTCATGGTGCCGAAACCCTAGAAAACATTGGATGAAAAAAAAAGTATAATCTAAATCAATATTACGTTAGATTCTTATTCGATATTCATTTTCGTTGATCTGGATTATTTGATCAAATCTTGATAATGCTTTGAATTCAAATGTTAGATTGTGGACAAGATCTAAATCTAGATCTAGAATCTAGATGTAGATTCTAGATCGAAATTTTAAAAATTGAGCAGCAAACGCAGTGTGATCCTCAAGTGACTAGAGAGTCGATGATGATTAGAAAGAGATGAATTATTATATAGGTTTAGATTATTGTATTATATATTCTTGACCTTCAATAACATTGATTGCTTCAAACTCGATTTTCTTTATGAAAAACAAATAGACGCTTAACAACGCTAAAATCGAGAAAGAAATTTAGATCTTGCATATCTTTGAGACAAATACATTCCACTCAGGAGCGTAGATCTAGATCTAAAGCTTAATTGATTGTGAAATCGCTGAAGACAGAAGAGGCCAACAGAAAAAAGAATAGCAGCCAAGAGTTAGCTTTGAATGATGGCGAACAGACTTCAACAAACTTTACAAAATGAAACTTTAACACCATTAGAAATAGAAGAATTTGAAAAGAGACTTAGAAATCTGGATAAAGCCCAGTCGTAGGTTGAATCACAAAAAGATTTAGATCAGTTAAAGAGAGACACCGATTTAAAAGCACGATTCTCAGAAGATAAAAGACAAACTTTTGTTGACGCTTAGGAGAGACACAAATGTTCCTTCAAAGAAGATTAAGAAGCAGATATCTTATCTGTCAGTTGTGAGTCTAAAAAGTTAGCAGGCAACAGAAACCTTCAAAAAGATGCCTACATTAGAAATGCCTAAATTTAGTGGTGGCTGTACGGAATGGCAGACCTTCTGGGATACATTTCGGGCTTTGATAGATGAAGTAACATCCCATTTGCAGTCTCTTCTTCAAGGTGAGACAGTGGTAGCTGTTTCTGATCTGACCCTGACGGTTGTAGATAATTCAGCTTCAAAGGCGAGTCTGTTGAAAAGGTTTGATAAACCAAAGAGAATTGTTTCCTCTAACATACAGAAGCTGCTGCAAACGAACTGGTCTTCAACTAGATCTACTGGAGATGGTTCAACACCTCCCGTCTTGTGCCGACTAGAGGGGGAGATCTAAAATCGGGTGAGAAGCTTGCACAACCTGGGCGTCGGCGGAGAAACCCTCGAGTCATCCTAGCCCTGCTCATCCTACACCAGCTGCCATCCAACATTAGGCTGGAACAGGCGAGGGTGGGAGAGGAGCATGAGGGAGACCTGGACTTTCTCCTCATGTTCCTGTATGACGAGATCCAGAGAAGAGAACGCTCTCTGATAGCTGGGTGTCGGTCTGCCATCTGCCAGCAGGCGACTTCCCGGGAAAGGGGTTGTGACCTGAGAGGAAGTTACAGTTGGAAAGAAAAAAACACAGGACGGCTACAGCGCTGCTATAAGGTGGGCAGCAAGCTAAGATTCCATGTGTGTTTTGTAATGGGACTCACTATTTAGACTGATGTAAAGAAGTGAAACATTTAGATTTTGAGGATACAAAACAAGAAGCGTGTTTTTTGTGCTTAGCGTAAACACTTTGCAAAGGACTGCAGCACAATCTGCTATTTTTGCAAAGGGAACTATCATTCAGTTTTGTGTAAGAAGCAAATTAGCAAAGAGAATGAGCAAGCTTGTGTCGGATCTGATGTTGATCCTGTCCTTGTAGGCGTTTCCTACACAGAAACGGCCAACGTGACAACATCCATGCAAGTTATAAAGACTAAAATTGCATTGGGCTGAGGTGAACACCATGTTTGACAGTCGGTTAGATCTAGATAGATCCTTCATAACTTCAGAATGTGCAAGAAAGTCGAAGTTGGAACGTGTTGGAAAAGAAACTTTGGATTTTTGTTGCTTCGGAGAGAATGAGTCAAGAAGAAGTGAAAGAGGTGTGTATGAGTTGTATCTTGGTAAAATGTAATTGTCCCCTGCTTGACATTATGGATTAACAGACTTTGTACCGTATACTGTCACATCTATGTATGAGATGCAAACCATTTTGATGATTAATATTTTTAAATATAATATGTGTAGGAAGAAGAAGGCGGTACTCACTGTTTATGTAAGATTTATTGTCAGACATAAGTGTAAATCTTTTAAAACAAGTTTTCCTCAGAAGTGGATAACTGATTAAATCCTTTTGCTGGGGATAATTTCGATACTCATTCCAACCATAAAATATTTGATCTGATGTAACATAATGATTTACCAAAACAAATAAGATGAAGGCGCATAAGCTTACCTTTGTACTTTCAACAAAAGTCCAGAAGCCCAATTTTAAATGTTTACGACTGCACGTGTATCAGAGAATTGCTTCATCGGGTCTTTTTTCTATTTTCCTTGAACACATTTGACTAATTTCGGTTTGTCTCCAAAATAAAATCGATGTGCTATCTCCAACTTGAGGCACGGACATGGAGATGCATGCACATAATGTACATTACTTGAACTGTTGATACGTTTAGATATGATTTAGTATCAAACTCAAAGAATTTGAGCAAATTATCGACTGTTTTTGGTATTCTTTCATTCTATAATGCCAATTGTTTTTAATAATAACGTGTTGTAAATGCCATGGTTTTTCTTTTCACGGCTACTAAGTCTTCTGAGAGACCTTACACGGCGATTTAAAAAATGTGCTCTTTTTTTTAGAATAGTTTTCATAGAAATCATTCGATAAGTTTGTGTTTTACTGAATAACAATTGCGATAGGATAATATTGTTTACTTGTTAGTGCACACGTAACTTGGTTATAGATCCAAGTGGTGAGCCGTTTCGTGTGTCGCTTTCTTTTTTTCCCTTTTACTGTCTAACTGTTCTTTGGGTTCGTCACTGGCTCATCCATTCAATAAGGTCAGTTTTCAAGAGGCCTGTACGTCTCTGGTCGCCTGGTAGTTTTGTTTTGTCTTAAATCTGAGGCTTTTGGAGGAGCCAGTAGCCTTCTGCGGCATCGTGCACTGGTGTTTCTCCGATCTAAATAATCTCGATTGCTGGACAGATTCAAAATGTTAAAGGGTTTGACCGCCCAATCTTCCCCTCGTAAACGATAAATCTTTTCCTAGTCCACAGCGTCTTCCCCGGCACTTTCAGCCTTGCCTGGTGATGCCTGTACCTTCAAAGTGGTCTTGTGATCTCCAGTATTACTTATCAAAGTGAAGTCGAATGCATTTGTTGAAAGGGTTAATTACTCTCAAAATCCAGTTGTCAGCAACTATTGCTTCTGTTGGTAGATCGAATCTTAGTGTTTTTTTAGGTTAGCATCGTTCCTTTAAGTTTGACACGCTTGAGGCATGACCTGAGCTGGCTCTTTCTACACTGTTCTTGCGCCGTTTAGGGTTAGGCAACGTGATCTCACAGTCATGTTTTCGTTTCAAAGCTTTTAAGTGGGTTTTTGTTTCGGCGGCGGCCATCTCTGTTGGCCGTACTGGGCAGGCGCCACTAACCACTGCTGCTGAGTGGTAAGTTATTTCACAACAATCACTCCGTTGAGGCATTGTTGTATGGGTTACTGTATCTTATACGAGATTCTCAGAGCAATTTGTGATATCACAACGGCAGTTGTGTAATTTGAATCGTTCACGAAGATGCATCGCAGTTATACAAGTCAAAGTCGAAAATAAAAATGTAGACGTAGAGCGTGATTTCTGTAAAATACTTCATGAATCATTGAAAAAGTTCATTGAAACTTTTCTTTGTACAATTCATCTTTTGCCGGCATGAATTTTTTGTTCTCGTGTTTGTGAAATTACACAAAGTAAAAGGAAAGGAGACATTTGCCAACTAAATATTGTATTTAAAACTAAATAGTACACTCAAAGTTAAGTAATATCAAAGGAAACATCCACACGTATCGCCTATTCCGCTTTTTCAGTATAAAACTAAATGACGACAATTAATACACTATGGTAACGGGCGAAAAAGTAATGAAGAGCATAGTATGATGTTCAGAAACTGTTGTAGTAAATTGAAAAATACGTAAATTCATAAACAGACTGTATGAGTTAAAAAAAAAAAAGGTTAAAAAAAATTGTGAAAAAAAAATAAGTAAATAATAATAATAATAATAACAATAATAATAATAATAATAATAATAATAATAATAATAATAATAATAATAATAATAATAATAATAATAATAATAATGAAGTTCATTTGTAATATGCTTGCGCTATTGCACAAGCTCTAAAATAGCGACCTTGACGTCAATCATGGTAGGTGACGACCAGTTGACACGTTCGAATGGCGACCGCTACGTACGTCTTACAAGCGACTGCATGTCACTTAGATAGGCGAAACAGTATCGATACTATAGTAAGCTGCCAGTAATCTTTCTGTGCTTTATATAATACCATCTTTCTCTGTGCTCGCGGGTTTGAGATCACCACACTCAAACATGTGGCTGCATTAGAAATGGTAATGTTTCAGGATGAACAGTAAAAACCAATGTGTCCTAAAGTTGGGATATCAAGACAGAGTTTAAAAGCAATGAGGAGCTTTTCGCGTTAAATCTTTCCTGTGAACTTTCTTGTTGCAGCAAGTTCTTGTCTGTGTCTGCTATTCTTTGATACCTTCGTCTCTCTCTCTCTCTCTCTCTCTCTCTCTCTCTCTCTCTCTCTCTCTCTCTCTGCATCTTTCCCCTGACCACTGTTGCTTCGTGAACTCATTGTCTGTGTATGCTAGTCTTCGATACGTCTGTCACTGTCCCTTCTATACTCGTTTAGAAATGTCTGCATGCGAGGTTATCATTAGTTAAGGTTTATTCATCTACACTTGCTGCTCATGCTATCAATAAAACTGAAGATGTTTGGCTGTGGATTTATAATATTTACACCAAAAGAATGATGAGAACATTCACATCCATTTGTGGTGGTTCCATCTACTTCTTCGTGTGTCCACATGGGTCGATGGAAATACAACAGGCCCTCTGCTATAGTTATAAATATACTATTTAGTCCATTTGTCGACCCTCACTATGCTTGTAGGCTACATGCTTCATCCGCTTTATCCGCCGGCAGTGCTGGTTGAGCGAAAACAGTTTCATCGTTTTATCAAACGTTTTCGCTTTTTCCTTTACTGTGCAGCTGTTTCTGTAGCTGGAACTTAAATGGGTGGTAAAGGTAGGTGTGCGGCTGATTTCATGAGCTGCGCTTGCATTTACGTTTGCTTTTCAGCTATTTCTGTAGCTAGCCCTTAAAAGAACGATGAATAAAGGTGGAGATCTGTTTCATATGCTGTTTTCTTTTTCTCATTTGTTGTCCAGCTTAGCTTTGTATTCTTAACTGGCTCATAGATTTGAACAAGGTCACTTTCTACAGAGCTGTTAGTCTCTGGACACCTGGTAGCTCCATTTTATCTAGAATATTTGAGTCTTTTAGGAGCACCGGTAGCTTTCTGCTGGACTACAGGATGGATTCGCCCAATCTTCACCTTGAAAACGATAAATCTTTTCAAAGTCTACGGTTTTTTCTTCGGCGTTTCAAGCATTGCCTGGTGATGCCTGTACCTTCAAGTAGTCTTGTGATCTCCAAAATTACTTATCAAAGTCAGTTCATTGGTATCAAAATCCAGTTGCAGCAACTATTGCTTCTGTTGGTAGATGGAATCAGACTCTTTTTGGTTAGCATCGTTCCGTTAAGTTTGACACGCTTGTGGCATGACCTGAGCTGGCTTTTTCTACACTGTTCTTGCGCCGTTTAGGGTTAGGCAACGTGATCTCACAGTCAGGTTTTCGTTTCAAAGCTTTTAAGTGGGTTTTTGTTTCGGCGGCGGCCATCTTTGTTGGCCCGTACTGGGCAAGCGCCACTAATCACTGTTGCGGAGTGGTAATTTATTTCACAAAAATCACTCTGATAATAATAATAATAATAATAA
>BLXT01004905.1:204101-215324 GCA_019648995.1 Plakobranchus ocellatus
GAGAGAGAGAGACACACGACGTCGAAAGAGGGAGGAAAGAGGGAAAGAGAAGTATATTGATATTTTTTTAAAGAAATGGGCAACATTATTGTCAATGATTCAAGCAAAAACAATGAAATATAAACTAGTGTTTTATAAGACACTTGCTAACAAGAAATGATAAACTATCCTTTTCGTACAACATCATCTATCTAGGAATAAATCAAGCTGTTTATACTGACAGTTGGTGATCTCATGGCTCTGTGTCTCAGCCCTATCATACAAGAGGTACAATTGAACATTCTCTGAAATAACGAAAGGTAAAGGAAGAATCTCGACAATGCTCGCTCCCAATTTCTCTCTTTTCTTTCACGTTTTCTCATTTGATAAAAGTGTATTTTTTTTCTTTTTACATTTATGATATTAAGCAGATCTCATCCAACTGTAACTTGCAGTAAATGTATTTTACTGAAACAATGAACTAAAGTCACTTTGGTGCAAAGACAAGCCGATATTATAAGATAAGATCTCAATAGGTGTATTTTGTTATAATTGTTATTTTTCAAGCATGACAATTTTCGCTCTCCCTGCTAACATTGTTATGAGTGCAATGCTTGTTTTCTAAATTTAAATACATTCAAATGTTTTTTAGAGTAACCGAGATAAAAGTTTATGACAAAGTAAGAACTGCGCGAAGTTGAACATGAGACCGTTTAAAATCACTATGGAAATTAGGTGACGTCACAATGTCAGGGTAGGTCGGATTGGAAGCCATGGCCTTTTAATTACGAATCCAGCACTCAAGTACGATACCACCGGTGCTGGAAAATTGTCAGATTTTGTTGTTGTTCTTGTTGGTGGTGGTGATATTCCTTAAACAAAGGTTTTTAATTTTTTGTTATTACTTCTTTGTAAGCCTACGAAGCAGTCTAGCGTGTTAGGCGAATAAAGAAGATTTTTAAGAAGTAGGCATGACTATCAGTTACGTAGACAGGTGAGGAAGATACAGGTCTTGATTCAAAAGTGGATAAACGCAAGGAAGATCTACATATCGGCGGCAGGAAAACTCGAGGTTTGTGTGCATATGACTCCAAAGTTTAAAAAAATACGACATTTGATGATGATGATGATGATGATGAAGATGATGTTCTGCTAGGTTGAAAATACAACGCTATCGTCTCCTACTATCGAAACCTGCCTGAAGGCCTCAATTTATAATTCTAATAACTAAAACTGTGGGTGCAAGCATCTCCCGAGAATGGGCCAGCAAAGCCATGGCTGTATTACGCACGTACAAGCTCTAAACAACTCAAATATCCTATTGAATTAGCGGGAATTTTAAATTCACATGTTACGGCATCAATTTCAATATCAGCTGTTATGGATGGCTAGGTAAAATGCCCTTTACGGGGTTGCGAAATAATTTTCAATAAATGTCATAAAATAGAGACAAGGCAAAGAATTATAAATAACTAGAAGCTTGTTTTGTTTTTTTTTTTTATTTCTTTTTTTACAGCAAGAAAAAAATAGGGCAAACGTGTTTCGCAGATGGGAGGGGGAGACGGGCGTTGTTGGGGCTATTGTCGTTTCATAAAAATATTGCTCTCGTAATTTTTTAAGTCATTGACGCGAATTGCCTTCAATATTGATATGAAAATAATTCAATAGAGATGATGAATCATATTTAAAAAGCTTCATATTGTACGTCATAAAACAGAGAGGTGACTCGAAACGTGAGCAATGTTGTTTTGTATACACAAACAAACCAAACCTAAGAACATGCAGGCAGTACAAGACAGACAAACAACATACAAATCACAGAAGGACATGACTTCAATTCGGGTAGATAATTCTTCAACCAGACAGTTGGGCAGACAGATGTACAGACAGAGGCAAACATAAAAAAAAACCCAAAAACATTATGATCTACCAGAATGCCTCGGTGCTTAAATGTAGCACAGGGTCGGAGAGGCTCACTGGGTCCTATAAGTTTTAGTAGATCATGAGCGTACATTGGAGAATCACACCCAGAGTTCGTTTTGTCATATTTAAAGCTGTCAATTTCATCAGCAAAAATATTTAAAACAGGAAAAGCAATAATTATATTAGTTGGGACTAGGTTTGTTTTTGTACATATAGCCTGACTACCTTAATGTGATCTCAGGCTTTCAGGCCCCCCTCAGGTGAGGGCGCCAGGGACGGGCTTAGATTCAAACCCAAGACAGAAACGTGCTTATCCCAAGATGGGTTCACTGTATTCGTGTTTAATATTTTTAAGGCAGAGGTTGAGGATTTGTGTATTGCCAGTCCACAGCAAGGTGATCTCAGTCTTTCGGGCTCTCCGCCAGGGCAGGGTGCCGGTGGCGGGGCTCAAAACCGCGACAGAGGGATTCCTGTAAATGTTAATGCGAGTTTGCCATCCACTGCGCCACTGGTGTCCTTTACGACAGAAAGAGAAAAATGAAAGAGGGAAAAGAAGATGAGAAGGAGAACGAGAAGCAGAGGAGAAAAAATGTAATCCATTACATTGATCAAAGTGACAAGAACTGGGTTATTTAAAAGATGGCTGATAAAAAAAACTTATCCGCAATAAGTGTGCCAGTTTGTATGTGTCTGCGTGTGTTTTTTTTTTTTTTATTATTAATAAATAGTATCATTATTTCGTTTAACCGTGTGGCACCTTCAATGCTTCTAACATTTTTTTTACCTCTTTTCAACCGCGATTGTATAAAAAAAAAAAAACAACGAAATGCGATTATAAATGATCGTTCATTATGACAAAGACGTGGCTATGAACTTTTGACATGGAAATTAGCTATTAATTCTTACAGGTTTCTTTTATTGTTGATATTCTTTAAAAAAAAAAATTTTTTAAAACCCCTCCGGGATCAGCTGAAGAAGTGAGTCATTATCATCATGATCTCACTTCTTTAAGACGCCCAAAATGTAGCGGCTAGCTAAGGAGGGAGAGGGGATTGAAGTGATGAGATAATTACTGGGAAACTTTGACAAGCATCTTGCTATGATGTAAAATAATTTTATGGCTTTAGAATCTATTTTAGTAATCCTATATATAGACAAGCACTAAAGATTTTTCATAATCTGAGGTTTTTTTTAAAGTCATTATAATAGTTTTCGCCCAAGTATTAAGGATATTTGATTTTTTCTCTCTCCCTCCCTCCGTCTCTCTCTCTCTCTCTTTCTCCCCCTTCCTTCCTCCCTCCCTATCCCCTTCCTAAAACGTATTAAAAGAGGATTGACTTTATAGCGGAAAATAAGTTGAGACTTGTTGTCGCTTGTTTCCTTGTTTCCGCAGCAGGTAAATTCTCAACTAACGTACTTTATCTGTGAAGCTCTGCCTTACGGAAATCATACTGAAACAAGTCATTCTATCTTTTTATTTTATTTTATTTTATTTAGCTGTCAGCTAGATCTACCACGAAACAAGCTAAGGGCATGGCTTATGCAAGTGGCGTCATTAACGATAACTCTCTTCCATGAACTATTGATCGAATTGATCAATATAGTTTCACCTTGAGAGCAGAAGATATCCCAATTTTCTCACCAGCGACTTAGAAATCCACGGACTGAAGAAGGAAGGCTAGACTTTTGATACTTCTTGTATTTAGATTAGAATAATTGCAAATAAACTTTAAGACCTAGATCATCACACCTAAGATTTATTTACACAGATTATCTTATTGGATAAGATATATGTTTAGAATTTAGACGTCTAAATCAATCCAGATTCGATAACTTTTTATAAATAACAAAGGACAGACAGACAATTGAGATCTATGTTATAACTATTACCAAGAAACAAACGCAATAAAATTATAACACTATCGTAATCTTATTTTACATCGTGCGAGCGCTTCAAGCATGTTCTTTTGTATTACAACTGTTTATTATCTGTTCGGCTTCTTCCAACGTTTCCGAAAGGAAAATTGGATGGGTTCAATTCAAACCTATATTTAGACCGAAGAATTAAAACGTTAAAAAGAATTAGAATGCTGTTTTTGTTGTTGTTGTTGTCGTTGTTGTTGTTGTTTTTGATGTTGTTGTTGTTGCTGTTATTGTTGTTGTTGTTGTTGTTGTTGTTGTTGTTGTTGTTGTTGTTGTTGTTGTTGTTGTTGTTGTTGTTATGTTGCTGTGTTGCTGTTGTTTTGAGAGATAACTGCTTTATATATTTTCACCCTCTACTCCGTTATCTCCGAGATCAGACTTATTTCATGACTTATGAACTATGTTATACAACTCGATAGGCTAATTGTCGAGAAGCAATTAGACAAATTCTTTAATAACGACTCGAGGTACCAACTTCTTTGCGAGCGAACTAATCGAGACACGTCTGTAAATATTACCAGTGCCATTGCCATTGAATTACTTCAATATTAACACAGACAGTAATTCTGAGAACAGAAAGTTCATTTCGTATTTACAAAACGTTGGCGACTTCCTGTGATTTATTACATCCTGCGATATCTGGAAATCACGTTAAAAAAATTTGGTTCCTCTGTGGGAATCACAAGGCTCACGATCCATTACACACGTCAGGGCGAAGAGAAATAAAAAAAAAGGAAAAAAAACCAAGGTCGGTTGGTCGTGGGTGAGCTTCTTGACACAGATAAATGTTTTTTATGTTATGCTGATGATTTGCATAAGTTTTGAAGTAAGTTTTCGATAGCGCAATGTAGTCCTAAAGAATCGTGTTTACGATCTTCTTAATTTAACGTGATGATTGTTCATACCATCTCTCGGCATCAATATAGAATCCTCTCTTGCTTACGTCTCTTCTAAATATGAATTTTCCTCGATTTTTAGACAGTTTTAAAGTGAGCAATTACTTTCCTGAGGGTTTGAATTTTGACAAAACTTTTTTTTCGGCAGGCGAGACATCATTAGGATAATACGTGTTGCAATCAGGAGCAGCACCACATTACACCACTTTTCACCACATCTGCTGGTCGTTTGTGTAAAGTTAGTGCTTTTCGAAAAAACACTGACATTATCAAGAGCAAATAATAACTTAAAAGGGAATCTTTTCGATAAAGTCTGTATTAAAATTGGGGCCAAAAAGCAATGAAATTATTGAACTTTTAAAAACATAGAACAGAACTGAAGCGAAAATAGTTAAGGCTGATTAGGAACGACTATTGTGTTAATAGATGGAAATGTGGTTGCCTTATTTATCTCTGTTCTTCACCCTCTCAATTTGTCTCGCTCGTTACCTTCTCTTTCCGTTCTCTCTCTCTCTCTCTCTCTCTCTCTCTCTCTCTCTCTCCTTCTCTCTCTCTCTCTCTCTTTCTCTCTCTTTCTCACTCTCTCTTATGTTACACAGGTTTATTGAATAAATGTGCCATTTTAAAATCTCCATATTTTAGAAGAGCTTAAAGAGTCTCGAAATTGCTAGTCTAGATATCTAAGCACGATACAATAAATACATAATTACAGCAATAACGCCATCAGTAACAGACTGGCAAAGGTTCAATTATAAATCCAAAAGCATAAGATCAAAGTTAAAAAAACTTCATGACACTTTCTTTGAATACGTGGCTAGGTGAGTACTCGAGCATTTTTTATGTGTAGGGTTTTTCCCTTTATAAACAGACACTCAATGATATATCCCAGACATTTTATATATATATATATATATATATATATATATATAAAATCTGTCAGGGTTCATTTTCCTATGAGGATATAAGTATTTTCAAATCTCTGGCGTTTGAAGTGGATATACATAAAAAAGTTCGTAAATTGTTTGTAATAGTTTGATCATGATTATACCCTTTGACATACTATGAATAAGAGGCATAGAAAGGAGAAAGAAAGAATGAGAGAGAGAGACAGAGAAAGACAGAGACTGAGAGGGACAGAGATATAGAGAGACATAGTGCGAATGTTTGTATGTGTGTCTATTGGCACAGACAGAAAGAAGAGAGAGAGAGAGAGAGAGAGAGAGAGAGAGAGAAAGAGAGAAAGAGAAGGACAGACAGATAGAGAGAGAAATAAAGGTAGAATCTGTGAGGGACAGAGATAGATAGAGACAGAGTGCTAATTTTGTATGACTGTGTGTCTATCGGTGAAAAGAGGTTTTACCGTTGATGGTATCATTCGCCTGTTCTTTCAACTCACTGTGACTAGAATGAGATAATAGACCATTCTCATTATGAGTCAAAGGAGGAGACAGGAGACAGAAATCAGTTGATTGCCTCCATAGCCTGAGCTGTGTTACAGAAGACGGAGGAGGAACCTGTATTGCGATTCTCCTCCCTCCAAGCCCTTGGTTTGGGTTTGGACCAGAGCTAGTAATAAACAATTTTTTTTATTATGTAATAAAAGCTGAGTATATTTTAGGAAAAGTTATTCTTTGTGTCCGCAGTCTTCAGACCTTCCTTAATATTCTAGGCTCTGAGCGGTAAACGTTCTTTGCCATTACAAATCTCAGATAGAGTTTCTTGACCCTTTTTCGTCTTTTCTAAGATAGAGGGCTGAGTTTTTAGATAAAAAAAAACCAACATGATTCTAGAGCTAAATCTGTACAGAAAGCTATGGAAATTTTGTCGTTTTTTTGTAAAGGAAGAGCATATATCTCTTACTTTCCTTGGCTAGGCTGTAATCGCATTCTCTAGAGCTGTGTTTGGACTGGGGATCGAATTAATTGGAAGCCGGGTCAAGATGGGTTTGGTTGTGTTTTGTATCGAGTAGCTTAGTGTCATTGTTCATCCGGACGTTGTAGGCTACCAGAGACGGTGTAAACAGCGCCAGGGCACGTCTTAACATACAAAATCATAATGATAGATCTATTCGTTGTTTTCAAAGGAAAAAATAACAACGCTATTGTGGAAGAGATTGATGTGATGATGATGATGAGGAGGATGATAGTGATATTGATAAGAGTATGGGAGATGAAGATGGTACAAATGATGGTGATGGCAAAGATAAGGACGATAATTTATTATTAGGATATTTATAATCATGTTGATGTTGGTGTTTGATGATGATCATCATCATCATAATAATAATCATAATACTGATGATGTTGATGATGATGATGACGCCAGTGCAAAGGCATAGATAATGATTATGGTGATGTTATCGACAGTGATAATGATGAGAGTATGGGAGATGAAGATGGTACAAATGATGGTGATAGCAAAGATAAGGACGATAATTTATTATTATGATAATTATAATCATGTTGATGTTGGTGTTTGATGATCATCATCATCATAATAATAATGATGATGATGATGATGACGATGATGATGATGATGATGATGATGATGATGATGATGATGATGATGATGATGATGATGATGATGATGATGATGATGATGACAAGCGTGAATATGATAGTAGCATAATAACGATGATGCTCGAAGAGTAATAATAATTTGTTAACGTTTCGTGTACAATCCATTTGCAAATTACAGAAACTTCATCTTAGAGGAAAATTAAGCTTTGTATTCAGTAAAACAACTTTTCAAACAATAAGATAAAAATATGGGTCATGTCATTGCGTCCACATCAGATGGTTTCAGTAATCAACAGCGGATTTTCCTTCCGCAGACAAGTATATAAAAAGTGAACTTTGAACAAGCAAAACACAGATAATTTGTCCTTTTTTTTTAATAAAGGACCTAAACATTTTTATTTGGATGAAAGCACCAATCTGAAAATGAGTCATGGAAACGAAAATCAAAATATTATTTATTGCAAGTGAAAGAAAATGGGGGGAAAATCGTGAATGCTACCAATACATTGTTCTAATGGAAAATAAGACATTGAACAAAATTGGCTTTTACGTAACAACTGTAGAGTTAGTCTTATTTAATAAAAGAATGGCAGACAAACAATGCCATTCTGTCTTAATTTGGTTCTTACATTTTGTTTTCGCCTTTAAATGTGAATGAAAAATGTATTTTGTCCTGTCTAACCTCTCGTCTAAACCAGGATAAAAACAACATACTATTGGTAAGGGTCGTATATATCGAATAAATAACAGGACTGGACCCAAATATTGCTCTTAAAATTGCTCATTGTCTCGGGAAAAAAACAGCTGAAGTTGAATGACAGAAAGATTGCAGCATTTTGTAAGTTTTATGATCCTGCTCCTCCTCCTGCAGTTTCTCTCAAACTGGACTTCAGTTGATTAATGCTGAATATTTTTCTTCTCTAAACAGATGCGGCTCGTTTCGTGTATAAGATATGTAATGTCCTTTTATAGCCTTACTTTTATAATATCTAGATTGAAAGTCAGACTTAGCGCATAAGATCTAAGTGAATGGATGTTTATATATATATATGTAATTCTGTTTTTATGGCCCAAGTTTTGAAATTGTTACACTGTGCAGATACGGAAAGATAGATTGATGGCGAGATAGACAAAGAGTGATTTAATATTCGTTTGGAAATAAAAACAATGTTTTGGCTTGTCTTCCGCGCAACACAGCTCTCGCTCTTAAAATAATTTATGTCATTCTTTTACGATTATTCTACACAAAAATCGCAATATAAGAAACAAAGTATATTAATACATTGATGAATGAATTAATGTTCGTTCGCATAGGATTTTTGTGAGTTTGTTAGGTATGAGCAAAGGGGTTCGTGTGCGAAAGTATGCATGTAAACCACACTTGTTAATTTTGGTTATACATTTCGAAACAATGTTCACACTGATCGCATCAATGTAATCAGCCGTGTGACTTCACGTGAAAAAGTCAGTATGATTTCTTTGATTGTCGTTAAAAACGATTGCCTCAGAAATCATGCTTTTTTTCCGCGTTGCTAATCGTAAGACAAGGATGTTTCGTTTGAACGAGCCTGTTTTTATATCTGTGTGGCTTGTTTAACATACCGGTAGGCTAAAGTGTGGGCGAGATTGCACTAATCTGCAAACCGTTAATTCTAACAGAAAGGTCGCGACCTTTAGAGCGTGTCAACAGAACGTACAGGAAGTGTGGCGTAATCAAATAGATCTAGATCCGGGCAAACATAACAGTGTATCGAATCATGTGCGATGCCTGGCCATGCAGAGTACGGAGCGTGTACCAACGGACAAAGTTATACAGTGTAGTCGAGATTAAAAAAAAATTAAATGCTTGAACTTGTAATACAATACGGCTTTAAAAAAATCAATGTGTAATGTAAATACGTGCGGACCTGGAGGCAAAAGATGTATCTGAAAGGAATAAAATAAACTTTCTATCACCTCCCTACTTCTCTTGGCCGCACCTTTACGTCAATTCCTCGTCCCATGCCAACAAAAAATCCTATCGATTTGAAGTTAGCTTGCTGAAAATCCTTCCCTTAAGCGAATGCGATTAAAAGAATACATTATAACTTCGTTTTTTTGTTTCTTCTTTTTTTTAAAGAAGGTGAATGATCAACATTCCTTTGGGTTTCTTGCTATATCTCAGTCTAAAATCTTTACGACTACTCGATCCAAGAAAAGGTTGCTTTATTCAATTCTGTGTGGTAAGGTGACGCCCAAGGGAACAAAAATGTGGCTATCAATTTAAACAAAAAGGAAGTACCACTACTGTATTTCTGTGTTTGTAAACCAGAGTTTTGGAGACGCAACCGAGGCAGCAGCTTTCCTACAGCTGAATGCTCCGTCCCTGGTCCCAGTTCTAGCAAGACAATTAAGGTCACAGCAACAGTTGTATGGGGCAAACGTTCGTTTTAGTCGCATCTGTTAATCTTCTCCACAAAAAACGCAAACATAGTGGAAATCATTGTTTGTCTTTACTCCAAAGCATGAATGTGATTCTTAGTTTGCCCCTTAGGGTAGATTCTGTCACTTTCGACCAGACTCGACTTTATCTCATCATTGCATTGAGTGTGGAATTAAAACCTGTGTGGCTGAAGGAAGTTTCCTTGTAGTGGGAATGTTTTAGTCTTGTCTCATGTAACAGCTTTGGAAGGATCAAAATCTCTCTTGATGAGCAGTTGCTTTCAAAAGATCATAGCAGCTTTGGAAATTGAAGTCTACCAAGTTATCAGCCCATCAACCGCAATCGCTTCAATGAGAACCAAAAAGTTTGAGATCCTATACAAATTATTGATCAAGTTGTAAAAAAAAAAATTCAGCCCATCAACCGCATTCGCTCCAATGAGAGGCAAAGAGTTTGAGATCCTATACAAAGTATAGATCAAGTTGTAAAAACATTTTTTTGTTACACTAGTATCTGAAGCTTTCATGGAAATCCGGTCCCAGATTTATACCTGTCTTGCTGAGACAATATGAAGAAAGCCATGCTCAACAAAATGTTGGGATACATACAAACAATAGTAAGTTAGCAATTTTTTTTCTTTTTTTTTTTTGCAGTAATTCAAATCACATTTGTTTGTTAATTTGATTTTTCATTGTATCGAAAACCTCCAATTTTTATCCCTTAAATTTTTAGGTATCCTTTTGCCAACTGTAGTTATTTTTTTTCCTTTCAGTGAAATAAATGCGCCTAGGCTATTTTTTCCTTAGCTTAGTTTGATCTTCTTGGCAAAAACTGTGGTGAAATGGTCAATGCCAAGTTGTTTGAATTCATAATAAATTATTGACCATAAAATTATCATTTGGCTTTTTTTCCGCCCGAGCTTGCCGATTCTTCAGCGCTAGCATAGAGTGTAGTTTTTTTTAAAAATTGAAGAATATGAGGGCAAAAAGTCAGAGAGCAGTTTCAAGCAAATATGTTTAGATATGTAGAGATTACTCAGTCTGTCTCTTCCTTTCTTTTTCTGTGTCTCTACTTTCCTCCCCCTCTCTTTCTCTCTGTCTCTCTATCTGTTCATCAATCTATCTATCTATCTATTTATCTATCTATCTATCTCTGTATCTCTATTTCACTCTCTTTAACCTCCCTTGTACATATGCCTCCTTACTTATATTCTCTTTTTGGACTTTTTCCTTCTTTGTTTATAATTCTTAATATTCGTTCTTTTACTCCGCTTGCTACTCTCTATTCTCTCTCTCTCTCTCTCTCTCTCTCTCTCTCTCTCTCTCTCTCTCTCTCTTAGGATTGCCGTTAGGAAAGATGAGAAAGATTTAAAAAAATGAGTATCCATAGCGAACGTTTCCTGAACATTAATTAATCTCCATCAAAGACAGATTTCTTGGCAAATTCTTTCAATCCTCAAAAGACTTCTTTTTTAGTCTTCGGTGCCTGAAGACAGCTACGCTTATAGAGGACAGTTAAATTGTGGACAGAGACTTTTTTCCTCATCTTGATATTTCCAACT
>BLXT01004907.1:6214-30437 GCA_019648995.1 Plakobranchus ocellatus
CCCCCCTAAACGCAGGAGAATGTTCGTTGAAGTCTCCCAGCACAAGAAAGGGCTTCAGAAGCAGCTCAAAGAGTTCAGCCTGAAAGAGTTTTGAAACTGGGGTATTGGGAGGCAGGTATAGAGAGCAAACGGTCATAGTCTTTTCCAGGCTTATTGTAACAGCTGCAGCATGCAGGCCAGTGTTAAGAAAAATTTCTGAAAAACGTGTTCTGTTTCATATGAGGAGGGCCGCCTCGCCCCTGGCGGACCCACACTGCGGGAGAAGCAGAGTGTACCCTTGGGGTGGCAACTGCCCCTTCCCAAGCCTGCATTCCTGCAGGGCCACAACAGCCGAGTGTGATCGATTTAGCAGTAGCTTCAGTTCTTCAAAATTGCTCCTAAAACAGCGAATGTTCCATTGAACCACAGTATCCATTACCAAAGACTATTTATTGCTTGGCAGGCCACCTTTTTATCTTTTAAAGTTTCACCATTCCATCACATGGACTTTGGAAGTGAAGGGGTAGGGAGGTGAGGGAGAAAGTGGAGGTTTCTCCGGCGGGGGCAGGGGGAGGGATTTGGAGGGGAAGGGAGCGCACTCCATAGGGGAGGCGGAGGCCCTCGGGGAGCTGGGGGTGGAGGAATCCCCCCAGATTGAGGATATAGTCTCCTCAGATTCCATGGCCAGAGGCGCAAAACGATTGAATGATTCCCTAGGGGCCTCCTGTCTTTTCGACTGAACGGCCCTGCGCTTGGCTGATGTCTCAGTTTCTGCTGCTCTCTGGGGACTGAGAGCCAGAGAATCCTTCTGGGCTTTTTTCCCCTTGAGCGGGGCAGAAGGGCCACTTCTGCCGCCATCCTTGGGGGGCGGTGCTGGCTTGGTTCAAAGCTGAGTTTTGACGACACTAGCATAAGTACGGGTTGAAATCGTTTTATGGATTTCAACCACAACTGCCTTACGGACTTGCTGAAACGTATTGCCATTCTCAGCTTTGTAATGAAGAATGGTTTGTTCTTCTAAGAACTTCGGATAGGTCTTACTGCTGGCTACATGGTCTCCTCTGCAGTTTACACAATGGGGATCAACCGAACAGTCACGTTCGACATGCCCACCCTTGCCACATCTAACACATCCAACAGTTCCTCCACCATCTCCTCCTTCAAGCAACACCGTAGATCACAACTGCAAATAACTGTGAGGACTGACAGTCATAGGGATGTCTAGGAACGTTGCAATTGTTCCCATTTTCTTTGCCTGGTCGTTCGACTTTAACTCGTCCATAAGGTCACCACTACCAAGTGTGGTGACCTCGATTGCCTCGTCGCCCAGAATCGACTTCAAGTCCCTATGGATTTGATCACCATAAATTTTTTGAAAGGTGACCAGCCCGTAAAAGGAAATACACTCATCAAAGTAGGAAGGTCCTCCGCCTTCCTCTTGCTGGCAACAGAGCTGCCAGCCCCATGAGCTGCCTCTGTGCAAGGCTTCTTAGCCTCATCGGGTTGTGGGGAGGGGTCAGGGGTGTTTTTTTGTTTAGTCATGTGGGAGTTTGGTAGATTCAGCTCCAGGGCTCCTGCCCGCCACAGAGCCCAACCAAGAGGACATGTTGCGGATCTCCAGCGCTGTGTCAGGGCTACCCTGGAGCTATACTCCCAACAGAGGGTGTGGGACCTTTACTGGGAATGATTCAAGCCCTATTCAGAGAAAACTGACCAGCCGATAGAGCAGCCCTGCCTGTCTCAGGTGAAGGAAGTGGCGAAGGAGGCATTTTGATGAGTGACAGCCACTATTGCTGGGCTGTCACCACCTTAACCTCCAGGATCCACTTTCCCTCCATAAAGGGTCGTACCTCACGGCAAACAAGGTGCCCACACTGTGGGGATGGGCCGCTCAATTATTTCCAGCACCAGGGGGCTACAGTGGATAGAAGTAGTGGACAGCAGAAGGAGAAATAGACGGGACGATAGCGCAGGAAAGGAAGTGAGGAGAGAAGACAAAGCAAGGTGGAGAGAAACTGATGTCGCCCATGTACCGCAGAGAGGCAGTTCATGTGCGACAACCTGTTTTAGTTGCCTTTTACGACATGCACAGTAGGGTGGGTCAATTCTATCCCAGACTCCACATGGGAAGAGAAAAAAGTAGAGGACAGCAGAAGGAGAAGTAGACGGGATGATAGCGCAGAAAGGAAGTGGGGATAGAAGACAAAAGCCAGGAGAAAAAAAGATGTCACCTTGTCCTGACGAGAGGCAATCCATAGGCGAAAAACCTGCCCTGGTCGCCTTTTACGACCCGCGCAGCCACGGTGGAGCACATTCTTTCCCCGGGCCCCAAAAAGGGACTTTGAGAGAAAATTCATCTAGAGCTTGAGGGCTACAATGCTTGTTTATGTTAAGTTTAGTATATATATATATATATATATATATATATATAATATTCTGAGCGCCAAGTCCGCGGCATACTGAATTTTGTCACTGTTACCTCCCATACAGTGTGAAAGCGACTAATGTAAGGCCTTGTGATGTTAAATATGAGACAATGTCAATAATAATTTAATATTAATGGCTTTATTTGTAGGAATGTTGGCCACAGGAACAGCATGTGGTAGATTCATCAATGTTGTTTTTGTGATCCCAAGTTTTGAAAGATCAGGGGAGATGACATCCAAGTCAACAGGGACAACAAGAAATTGCTTTACTACACAGTCCTACATCTTGGAAAACTCTCTGTGAAGGGTGCTTACAAGATTGAAGAAGTGGTTTGAGGCTCGCTCCATTTTAGGAACTCTAGGATCCACTTCTGAAAGCCAGTCATCTATCTTCAAAATTATGAAAGGAATGGGGAAAAAAATGGCAAAGAAAAAAATTCATACATTTGGCATTATGTTATAAAATATGAAAAGTACTAAAGACGATTTGTGATAGAAAAAAACGTAAGACAATTTATGATAAAAATTTTTGCTGGTGAAAAAAAAAAAGCATCTTGCTTGATTATTTGTTGATATATTCTTCCAAACATGAATAGTAAAAAAAAAAACGTAAAGTTGCCCACCTGCACAATTTCAAGGCATGAAGCAATAAAAAAAAAAAAAAAAAACAACGCAGAGTGCTAACAAAAATACACGTCTTCGAAATTCAACACAAACAATCAAAACGCATCTCACCTGTTACTCAAACACTAGCTCACATCATCTCAGGATTAGCAATACAATACACACTTGATAAAATAAGACCAACTTGATCAACTTACTGATTTTTAACTAAGTTACACTGTAAAAATAAATCTACCAGTGTCCAAGGTCTCTTTCCCTCATCTTGCAAAAACCAGAGCTGGACAAGAAGCTTGTTGGTGAGATGCAGGTCACTTGTTAGAGTTTTAGGTCTTCCTCTCCCACTATGTAAAAACCATTCTTTGAGGTGTTGGAAAATATATCTCCTGGTTATATAGAGAAATCAAAAAAAAGCATTGATACAAAGCATAATACTGAAAGACTTCTCTCAATCAAAAGAGCGAAGCCTAATAAAACTCCCTTGTGTATAAACCCAATGAAATGAAGCCTTAAAAAAGAGAAATGATAATTAGTTTTAAGTATTATGGACTTTGCACAATTAAAAATAAAAGTATATAAATGCTGAAATGTATGTTATGTATACATATATATATATGTATAGTTTTTGTCTGATGTACAATATAGGCCTATAACGGCCTTGATTTTTTGCATCACAAGACTGTGTTACCGTACTTGCCATAATTCAGGTGAATCTTTAAAAAAATGGCGTCTATTTTATGACCTGTTGAATCGACAGACCTGTACCGTTTTAGAAATTCGAATAAAATAGAAAATAGCGATAAATCCTTTTTACAAAATAGATAAATTAACTAACTCACCACGATATGAAACGACCACTTTCAATTCTTTCTCTCCATAATTAAAATCCCTTTACCAATCTGCAATCATATCTTGAATCTCACATTCCTATTCACGATATTAGAGAGGAAAAAAAATTAAAATAAAATAAATGTTTTCAATATTTTGTCCAAAATGATTGTTTTACATTAAGTTTATCTAAATACTTACCGATCAAACTTTTTCAGTCCATCTAGAAAGCATAGAACAGGCAAACCGACCGCAAACTCATTTGCTCAACCATAGATCTAATCTCTCTACTGGTTTGGCTGACCCGTGCACAGAAGTGTGCTTGATCGTGTCAGAAGAAAGTAGTTCTAGCGGCTCGCGTAAGGATCGATGAAAAATAAGTCTTTTAAAGTGCACATTTTTTTAAAAGAAAAATGGATGATCTTTCCAATGATTTATTTTTTATTGCAAAATTTCTTAAATTTCCATCAATTTTCGCCTTTAAAAAGTTCAAAGCCGATTTTTCCATGTTTATAATGTTAACCTAATTAAAAAATAGATTGAAAAAAACACAATTATGTGAATTATTTATTATATATATCCACAACACACATTATTCTATCAACACACTGACAAGAGCAAGAGGGATCAAAGAAAGAAGGGTTGGAAAACTTTATGCTAACAGGGAATTCTCAAGCTGAAAACACTTGATGATGCTTCTTTTCACTTCGCTGTAGCTACATACGTTTTGAACAGATAGAACATAAATTTACACCAGTGAAAAGATGACATTGTGCTCTTTTTATTGATATGCAGTGCTTTAATTTTCATGCAACAGAAGTTTAACTCTTCATGCTCACACCAACGGAGCCACCGTTGATTGAATAGGTTATGAATGGTCGGACCAACGGTGCCAGCGTTGCTTCCGCAACACACAGTTGGTCGCACCGACGGTCACAGCGTTGCTTGGTTTTGTAGCATATAATCGCATCCAAACCACTTTTATAAAAGCGAAACTTTAATTGTACGAAAAGTTTAATCTTCCTACTTCCTTTTCCTACCATTCTTCCTATACTTTGGTGTTTTTTGAGTCTAAGCGCGGGCTGAAAGCACTCTAGTCTTTTTTTTCTATCTATGATTGAGAGAACTTCATCGTGTGATGTGAAATCTTGTAGATCCAGTAGATTATTATCCTAATTTCAGTGTTTTAGCTACTGATATCAATTTGTTTTTATTTATTCAAATAGATTAGTTTTGCTATGAAATCGTTGCTATCATTAGATCTAGTCTATATCTAGACATATTTAGATCTAAAATCTAGGTCAAGATGTAAAAAATGTGATATAATTTCAATGTTATGTAGCTAAATTCACAAAAATTGTACAATAACAAAAATCACACACCTATAAAGCACATTTATTCTTCTTTCCAATGATACCAATTTCAGCTCTGTATCTTACTTATGTCAAAAGTTATCAAAGTGTAGGTAACGCATAGCTAAATAAGGATACAGTCTCATTTGAGCCTGTGACCGATGGTGGAAATGTTGTGTGGCCAAAGGGGGAAAAGGGCTGCGAGCATAAAGAGTTAATTACAGCCAAGGGAAGATCGTCAATTTTGAGGGTAAGCGTGCGCAATAGACCATTCACTGTCAGTAATGGGTATCTAGATTAATTTTGGGCACACAGTGTATTCCCTCTCCCAAAAATTAAATAAGAAGTAAAAACAATCCCACATTCCCAAAAGTCTTTTCTTCTTATGCAAAAAAAAAACAAAACAACAAAACATTAAATGGGTACATATACTAACTTGGTCATGCTTATTACACCCATAAAAAATATTACACTTTATTTGAAATCAGTCCTCAGAAGTAAGATAATGCAAAAAATATTTAGGTGCAACTTTAAACATTTTTATTTTGATTAAATTAAACTCCATTTTTTTTAACATTGCTTGACTTCAAAAAAGGTATGAGTTACTGCTCATCGTGTTGGCATTTTGCTACCTTGTCAGAGGACTGGAGCAATTTTTCATTACTCAGACTTGCCCGGCAAAAATATTAGAAAACAGAAATAAACCCACCCAAAAAACACGACTTTGAAGCAAAAAACAGGAGCATGTTAAGGAATATACCTTATGGACAAAAATAGAGCCTATATCTCATTACATTTCAGCAAGAAGGCTGTCAAAATTGATCCTATAGATAACATCCTTAATGAGCCCAGTGAAATTAAAAAAGATTTAAAATCATAGATTGTTTAATTTTAGTTTTTTCAATGCTTCTTGTATTTTTTGTTACAAAAAATCATTAAATTCATACTTTAAATCATGATCACTAACAATTACAATTAAGGCAGGTGATGATAATGAGTTCCTTTAACATATTTGTTTTTGTCTTTCCATTTTTGGGTACTATTTTGGATTAATGAAGATTTTTTTTTTATTATGAACAAAGTAATCCCTTGAGATCTACTCCATATTCTGATCACCTATAGTTACAGGTAAGGCAAATTATGATGATGATGAATTTCTTTGAGATTTTAGGTAGGCCTAAATGCATCTGGTATCTTCTTTTTTTTTCCAACTATAGATCTACTTCAAATAATGAGAGCCAACTGTTACAGACAAGACAGGCAATGATGATTAATTTGTTTGGGATCAGTTGTTATTAGATATCTACTATGTTCTCACTGGCTGCATTTTGTTGTTTGTTTTTGTTTTTTGCCAACACACACATGTAAAATTAATAAACATAAAATGATAATGAATTCTATCAAGATCAACTATTATTGTTTCGTCCTGTAAAAAATCACCTGAGCCTTTATCAAATCATGGAGCTAGTCTACCAAAACTAACAGGAGAGGCAGATGATGATAACAATGAATTCCTTATTAATCAGTTCTCTTCAGTGCGAATACGTTTTGTAAAATTATAGGCCTAAATCTACTTAAATTATGCTCATCAAGGTTGACAGGTAGGGCAGTGGATGATAATGAATTCTGTTGAAATCTTTTTTTTTTTTATACTTTATCCTTCAAATCATTATGATCACCAAAACTTACAAACAAGGCAGCTTATGGTAAGGAAATTCTGTCACGGTTGCGATATAATATACATTGCGGATAGCTGATGAACATGAAAATATTGCATGTAGGCCTAACACGTTTTTTCTTGTGCATGGGTTGTGTGAGTTAAATTTTAAGGCATATTCTACTTTGTGATTGCCGATGCTCACAGGTTAGGCACAGATCTTGGCCACTCAATTGCTTTGAAGTACACCTTATTTAATCATTTGGGTTTTTTTCCCCTAACTGCGTTAATAAAAAAAAAATATATATAAAAATTACCGGTTTTCAAAACTAAAAACCCTGTGCCTAGGTCTACTTTGTTTTATGATTGGCATTAAACTGAGTTGGTAGGAGATGACAATGAATGTTTGGGTTCTCAGATAAATAAACAATGATCGAAGTCTGGACTTTATTTTAGATCTATGGTCCCTAAAATGACAGTGAATGAACTTCTAAAATCGAGAAAACTAATCCCCTTCCTATTTCATCTAATTATTTGGTGTTTGTTGATATCCTTGTGCTTCATCCTGAAAAAAATTTTGTTTGTTTTCTTTTTACTCAGGCAATTATGATGTACTGAGAACAAGACAAACAAAAAAAGGGTTAAAATGTGTCACTGATGGCGATCTAGGTAGTCATCAGCATGTTTGAGATCTAGATCTACAGACCACGGCGACTAACTTAAAGCAAAAACTGCATCTTTAGTTTTCCCTTTGATCTGCTCCCTTGCCCAGGCACTGGAGGGCCTCAGCCCCCAGGAGACTATGATAACAGCAATTAGCCTATCACTAGTATCAGGAGGCAATTAATGGCTCCTGGGCTGGTGAGATCAGGGGCAGTTAACTGTGCTGGAAAAAATGGTACAAAATCAGTATACTTTACTGATCTCTAGTAACCTCTGTTAAGCAATTTGTGCTGTTTGCTCTGAATCTTTATTTTATGCAGATTTTTCTTTTTATTTTGGATATTTTTTCATTACGATTTGTTGATAAATATTATTTTTAGAGGCAGTTTACTACAGTGAGTAGATTATAATTTGTGTGGTGTACATAATGAGATACCTTTAATAAATAAGTGAATTTCTCTAAATTGCAGCAAGATAGAGTATTGAATTTTACACATCTGATAAACAAAAAAAGTGAACTACATGTATGTTGGGACTGGTGTAGTTATGTTTTGATTTTAGCTGAGCAGAGTTGGATGTTTGGTGTGTGTGTGTTGTGATTGGTTGGATAGGCCACATGACAACACAAGCCGGACGAAACTACACATCGGCGGGATTTTTGCAGCAGAAAAGAACACTCCTATTTTATCCCTCGTACTGAGCAGTCATAAACAGTCCTGGCTACAAGTTGTAGCGGACTCGTCGTCTGGAAGATAATATTTAATCTCCCTACCATGGGACATTCTGAATAATCGCAAGGAAGTGGCGATTGAAGTATATGATATTTCCTGAGGCTGTGTGCCTAGCCAGACTGACGTCTACAGTCTACGAATGTGAAACTGAATTGGTGCTATCCATTACTGCACTCGCTATTTTTGTCCCTTGCGTAAGGGCTTGTCACCTGGTCTGGTGAACGACAATACTGACAGAAACGTCGTATGTAAGTGGAGGGTATACGGACTTACTACCAGGACTTTTGTCACTGTTCAAGTGATGAACATTTGTGTGGGATCCAGGTTGTGTCGGAACTGAGAATTTGGACACTTGATTATTCCTATGAACATTATACTAGTTCTACAAGTTCTGCGGACGAGGATCGGCGATGGATTAAGTTTAGAAGCGTGTGCTTGTGCGAGTGAACAGTGTTGGGATTTGTATTTATAATTTATATCTGTAGATTATATCTCTAAATTATACCTATTGGTTGTGTCAATAAGTCTATTGATCTATGAAGTAATTTTGAGGAGAGTTTCCTCGTGGGTGGATTAATATGTGCTAATTTAATTTAATTGTATAAGATTTCCTAACGCAGATTCAGATTACTCTGTATCGTCGCGCCTGCGTGCGTGGACTTTTATATTTGGCCTCGTATCTATCTATCTTCTTCTTTGTGTGACTTCTCTACTTCTACATATATTTATTCGTCATTATAATATAGTCTTTTCTGTCGCCTATCCCCGGTGTTCTGCCTTTTGTTTGGTGTGAACCTCTCGTGCAGTCGATATAGTTAAGTCGTATAGTTGTTGTTGTGAAGTTGTGTGTAACCGTTGACAGACAGTGCGTTGCGGCTCCCAACAATGTAGTTGAAATCAATTTGTTATTGCATTCAGGAGAGAGGAGTTACAATTTTTTTAAGTTAATTTTTTTATTTGTTTCCGTTTTGGGAAAAGGCAGCTATTGGAGTTCAACGTTCAACATTCAACCGTTTTATGTTTTTGTGAGTGTGTAGCCTTTAAAATAAATTGTGGTTAATATCAAATTTTGCCTTCCTTTTTTGTAGATTTCTTGAAACAAAAAAAAAAAGGCAAATGCCTGTTTATTTTCATTGTAATTGTGTGCTTTCTAGCCAGGAAAACACAAGTTAAGACCATTTGAACATAGTTTCTTTTCTTTCAATTATTTAGTTTAGCCCTATCTTCAATCACTGACACTATTTCAGTCTTATTTTAAGAGCTTACAATCCTTTTCCATAATGGAACTCCTGTATAAGGACCATATTGATAGACTCAATCAGTTATGTAGACTTTGTGGAAGAAGATGTTTAACTCAACTTCAAAGACGTAAATCAACAAATTTGAGAAAAGTCATGGATTATCAAAAGGACGTTTATTAATCATTTTTCACATAAATGTTGAGAAAGATATTCAGGGTCTCCAGTCTCCATCGATTTGCATCACCTGTGTCTCAAAAATAAGAGCCATAAAGCGCAGAAGCAGCGAACTTACAATTGAAAAGGCAATTGCCAAAGAGAGAGAAGTTTCAAAAATTTGGACAGAATATCATAGTCATATCAAAACCAATGAATGTTCAACATGCACACATTATCTGTCATTCAGTATGGGTAGCAGACTCTTAAAAAGAGTTCCAGAGACTCCAAGCGGCTCAGAGATTGAAGAGAATCTGAATTCTGCACTTCAATGTGTTTCCCTGTTAGACATTGATCATGATGAAAGCTCTGAACCCACACATTTTTATGCGGGCGATAGTGAGCCAGAATCAAATACAGATATGCTTATGCGTGTGGCTAGGGCTTTAGAAAATGAAACATCAAATATTGATAATCAGGTTTCTAAAAACCATGAAGAAATTGAACATCAGAGTTCACAGCTAAGCTTCTCTCGGTCTCACAGCTATCTGATCAACCCTTCCTCTTGCAGTGTCTTCTCCACTTAAGTCGAAAACTGATTCTTCTACAAGTCCCCTTCAGACTCCAGTCAAAAGAGCTATGAAAGATTCATTCACAAGTCCTTTTAAAACGCCAGAAAAATTGTCAAAAAAGGATTCGACCACAAGTCCTCTGACAGCTCATAAAACTGTTGATAGCGCTACTTCACCCTTGTTTTAAGGAGCTGTGATAGTCATAACTCCAGACTTATCATCTTTCAACATACCTCAGTCTAAGCCGCGATGAAGAAATTCTAGACACACATCTGGTAAAACGAAAGCTTAATACATCGAGCTGTATAAAGACGAGAGGGCAACCACCGTTGCTTCAAAAGTTGACCATGCCAAGAAAAGGCTCGTAGGAGTCCAAATCACCATTACGAAGAAAAAGAGCAATTCAGATAGAAAAAATATGTTCCAAAATATCCGGGAACTGTGAAGCAGACACACCTAGTCAAAAAGTTTCGGATTTTATAAGAAAAAAAGGAGCAGCGCCATCAAAACTTGCGTCTTTGCTGGAACTTTCGAAGCAGAAATTTACTCCTCAATAAACATTAGCTATGAAAGAAACTATGAACATAACATATCATCAACTTAAGCTTCAGTCTAGATTTTTTAAAAGTATTGGCACACTTCTTCCAAGTGAACATGCTGTTAGAGCAGTACACAAAAATATCACCCTCGAGACATCAGTATACAATCCAAAAAAATTGAAGGAACTAAAACAAAGAAATTACTGGACAAGAACATAGCTTCCGTAGAGAATTTGCCATCCTTTGTCACTAAAACCCTGGACAAAATGAATGAGAATGGCGATTTGCACTGGCATGGTACCAGCATATCCAATGATGAGATCTGGGTGAAAGTTGGGGATGACCATGGTAAAGATAACTTTAAAATAGCTTTAAGCATTTGCAATGTTTCCAAACCCAACTCTAAACATAACACTCATCTCATAGCCATGGCAAAAGTTCAAGACCACCAGAAATATACAGACAGTGATGGAAGACTTAAAATCTCAAATAGATGCTTTGAATATTTTGAAATGGCACAACAAAACAATTAAAGTTTTTGTATTTGGAAACTACTGGTTTCTTTGCAAACTGTATGGCATATCGGGCCCCTCTAGTCTTGCTTATGGTGCTATGTCAGTAGAGATGGAATGCAGTTAAATGAAGTGGACATAACAGCTAGAAGTTTGTTGATCCTTGACAGCAATTATAATAGATTTTTAGAGAATGGAGATGAACTAAAAAAAAAAAGCAAAACAGTTTCACAACGTCATTCATCCTGTAATGCTCAATATAGATCTGACTCATGTTGCACCCCCATACTTGCGCATATTGCTAGGCATTGTAGTCAAACATCACAAGTTTTTAGAACAAAATGCGACAAATATTGATGAGAAAATAGCTCAAGAAAGGGCAACTTTATCAAATGCTAGGGAGGCATATGACAAATATGGCAGGCATTGGGAAGAACCAATCGTTTTAACTGAGGAAAAATGGTTTTTGAAGACCTGCATTATTTTGAGTGACAGTGCACATAAAAAAGAAATTAAAAAATGACAGAAACGCTTAAAGCAAATTAAAGATCTATTAACGGAAATTAAGGAAAAAAAGAATAGCAAACAGGGACCTACACTGAAATGCATACAGTCCGTTCTTGACAAGCATAAAATAGTGCGGCAAGCATTCTACTGTGGACACTTCATCGGCAACCACTGTCACAAGTATCTTGTCAAAAAAGTATACAGGGAAATTACCAAAGAAATCATAACAACAGCAGGCAGTAACACCCAGCTAGACAGTGTCTTATCAAAAGCTTTCCAATTAGAGTCCAAATTCAACAATATCAATGATGATTTTCGAGCTGTTCACTTGGCTATATCTCATGCACATCCAGTGTCAGAAAAGCAAATTGAGGAAGCTCAAAGAGCCATAGAAAAGTATATGCTTATGCACAGACAAGTCTTTCCTACTTATGTGACACCAAAGCATCATATTCTTGAGAGACACTGTGTGGCGTGGTTGAAAAGATTTGGGTTTGGAATGGGTTTTCATGGAGAGCAGGGAGGAGAAATGCTTCACTCTACAGTAGCAAAAATAGAAAGAAGAACTTTAGGTATGCGGCAAGAAAGTAAGAAGCTGGCTTGTGTTTTAGAAACATCCTCACTACAAACTGCACCAGAACTTACTCTTTTGTTGCCTCAAGTGAAAAAGAATAAAGTGGATATAACAGAAAGTGAGTTGTGCAGCAAGAGTCCTAAAGTTTGTAGTTCGTAAATAATAGAAGAGTGACTTACTAGTTATCTGAACAAATTTTTATGCAAAAGTTGTAAAGAAAGCACTGCATAAAAATAACCAAATGTTGCTGGACTAACCAGCTTGTAGAGAACTGTTAAACAGTGCAGATCAAAGACTATCCACACCACTTTGCACCAATTAAGCCATCTGATGGTGTTATCAAGAAACCAGAGGGGATTCAGTTATCAATTGGTTGGAGGCCCTGCCTGCATCTCTCCAGTTCCCTGATAAATTTTATAGCCCTAGAGTAACCACCTGCTGTAAGACAACCAAGGATGCAATAACAGTGAGTAAAGTATTGCCGTGTAGTGCTTGAAGTGCACTTTCTTCTGAACTAGTTTTTAAAAGTATAATCTGTGACTTTAACAAGAAATAAATAATTGAAATACGAGGGCAGGCTGATAATTAAGTTCCGTTTGCTAATAACTCAGTCGATTTTCGTCACATCGACCTAAAATTTCATACATATACTCTCGAGCCATTTTTCTAGGCGTAACAAGAACAACAAGTTTGTGTGATGTCATTTGTACTCATAATGCAGTGACGCACAACACGTGTTAGGGTAGCCATGTTTATGAGACAATGGCGACGTCCAATGACCTTCTCATCAAACAGCGCTCTGTTATCCAGTTTTTGGCAGCTGAGGGATGTTCTGCTGCAAATATTCATGCAAGAATGAAGACAGTTGAAAGCTCTAAGAGTTGAGTACACATGTCCTTTCTCTGTGCTTTCATCTCTACAGTGAGCTGTCTTGGGACCCAACAGGCAGAGACTTTTCGGTAATCCAGGACAGTCGTGACGATATGGTGCATTCGTTCTTTCAATATGCCTACTGCATTGGCAATTTCCTTTTGTTTGACCCTTCGATTTGCTCTAATCATGCAGTGAACTTACTCTCTATGAGCTGTGACCGATGTGGAAAGGGACCTACCCGAACGCTTTCGTTCACACAGAATTGTCTCTCTGGGGTCTTCCCCTTTCAAAATTCTCACCCATTTGCGAACTGCACAGTCTGAGAAACAAGTGAAATGCACATTTCACCATAAACTGTTTTATTCTTGCATGAATATTTGCAGCAGAACATCCCTCAGCTGCCAAAAACTCGATATTCAAATTAGATCATTTTAAGGTCTTGGAGAGCTTATTGTACAGTTTAGTTGTTAAAGGAAAAAAATAAATAAAATACCATTAAAAATTTCAAATTTTCAATCTTCTTGTGATACTGAAATGTGAAAGATATTGCATCGTTAGAAAAAGTTATATTGGTTTAAAGACACCCTTAATAGTTAAAAACAGAAGAACGCTGACAGTGAGCACAGGTAAATTTCCTGCTCAGTCAGGGCTCCCACTGACCAGTATCTGACCCCGGTGAGCATTGCTAATGGCCTTTTAATTGCTCCTGCCTGAGGAAGAGTGGGGAGAACTAAAAGACCACAAGTTAGTCGCCGTGACACTAATATGGATTGTGCTGGGCACAGGTCATTCACATTATGCAAATTTTTTGCTTCTCGGAAATATCCTCAGCAGATTTTAAACTTGACTGTTTACACTTAACAATGCATGCTTGATTAGTTTGCCTGTAGCGTGGGCTATTTTGCTGACAATATTATTTGTTTAGAGTGAAAAAGTGTTTCACCAGTTATTTCTCTTTTCTTTTAATTTTCAAGAGATAAACTCGATATCTCAACGTTTCAAACCAGAATATCAAGAAAAATCGGGATTTCTTACTTTAAATCAGGAAATTGGGAGATGGGTATTTTCTTCAAAAAAAATCGGGAGACCTGGCATGTGTGCATTACTACCTGTATCCATGAAGTAATGAATGGGTAACAATATACCTTATGATTTAGCCAAAGTAAAGGCGGCGAGCAAATAATGCAGAGTGCAAAGAACAATCAGAACTCTACTCTTGATTCTTTGATGCTTGAACTGAGTATGGGATTCACTTTACTTATATAGTTTAAAATGTGTCATTTATTCTATTCATTGCTGCATCTGCATCGTATCAGTTGTGACTTGCATACATGTGACAATTCACAAGGCCTGAGCATGTTTGCCTATGATAAATTTGGTTGAAAAAGAATTAAACATATAAAAAAAAATCTTCTTTCAAAACATTTTCTCTTTGGTACTGATATTGTCAAGATACCTCTAGAAGATGATTCAAAACATAGCTGACTTCAAAAGAGCCAATCCACTGTCTGCTTCCCACAAACTTTTGATCTTTGTCACCAATATCACAGAGAGCCTGAGGACAAAAGGGTAACAGTAGTCCTTACTGTCATTAGGTACCCAAAAGCAAAATTTGATTTACATTATATCAATAGAATGACCTCTGAAAAATGGACAGATCTTTTTTATTCTAAGAATTTTGGTAGCAAATTCATAGTTGTAAGTCAATATTTAAGGATTTTATGAATTTTTTAATTAATTAATTTTGTGCGACACTTGACAATGTTATGCAATAGCATCTTTATACCCCCATAACTTTCCCAAATACTGGGCCACAGCCTTTAAATTTTCTGAGCACCTTCTGATGTACATATATTTGATGCCTATTTTTTTTTTAAAGATTGTCAGACAGTCTTAAGAGATTTATTTTCTCACATGAATATGGCTTTCTGTGCAAATTTGCACATTTTGCCAAGGAAGACAAAAAATCTCATTTTTTACAAAATTAAAAAATTCAAGAAAAAAAAAAAAAACTAATGGACAGAAAGAAATAAAATTGGTATCAAATTGAAGATTGCTTTAACGTCTTTATTGGCATATAAATAGAAATAATGATTAATTTATGATTAAAGAATGAAAGCCAAGTGTAAGTGATTAAAATAATTCCCCACATTGTCTAACTGGAAACGAAATCTTAACCTATAAAAGATTAAACATTTCATTTCACATATTTATCAAAACCCTGAGGTAGAGCAAGGAAATTCCGACAAACTTGTTACAAAAGTGTTAATAATGTTAGCTCTTGAAAACAACACATGGAGAAAAGCATGGTAAAGATCACATGCATGCACTACTTTGTAAAGATTCTTGCTGTAGTGTTTGCTTCTTTCATTTTATTCTTCTAGTTAAATTGCATGTTTCTATTGGTTAACTTTTTTGAAATTCTAAATAGGTGTGTGTGCGTGTGTTGGGGGGAAGGGCAGTTATAGAAAAAGGCAAAAAATATAAGGGTGTGCTTGAGCTTTTACTGTTTTGCGAATATGACGGGATAAGAGAATTTAGAGAAGTAAAAAAATAACACTAGAGAGGAATTTTTATTAAGATTCATCGGGACCCAGATAATTAGCTAATTAAAATTCATAACATAAAATAAAAGGCCCTGTAAATAAATGCATTGATTCCCTTACATTTTTCTATATTTCTAAAAATATAAATGATATTAAGAATTACATTTCATTTTTTCAGCAACCACAAAAAAATAGCATTGAATAAAACAAAATTATTTATATAATGAAACATAGCAGTGAAAAATGAGTGCCAAAAAATAGCACGGAGAGGCCTATTCATTTATTTCAATATTAATTTGACACTGCCCTAGATCTACAAATATACTTTATGTACAACTATAAATGATGGTTAGGCAGGCAGGAGAATGCTTACAAGTTACAACTAGACCTACTGAAAGTGACATTCAAGGGTGATCAGCTTCGATAATAATAATATCCTAGCAAGAAAAAAGAAACCAATCTTTATAGCTTTAGCAGCATAGTCAATACTTGCACTACAATATACAAAGTTCGGTTTAAAAACAATGAACAAACGTTTTTATAAAATCTTTTAAGTAAAACTATTTCTTTTATAAGTTATTATCCCATTATCCTTGTTTACATAGAGCCAAAATGGACTTGATCACCATTCACCTCAAGAGACCAAGTCAAACTGCTAGAAAGACTCCGCCATTTACCAAAATCAAAGCCCCCAAAACATTTATTTTGTACACAAATAAAAAATTCTGCACAAAGATTGGCTTTTCAACTTTTGTTTGAGTTATTCTTTTTCTCCCTAGGGCACACAATAAAAAAAAGACTGACTGTTCAAGTGACCTCCCTCTTCACATCAGGTCTTTCAATCTCGGGATTAGATCTCTATCTCACATAACATCACTACCACAATACAAGTCCGTCAATTAAGACACTATGTAACAAAAACTAGACTTAGGGCTTGCTATTGAGCGCACGTCAACTCGAGAATTCTAGAATGACCCAGTTAAGGGAAGTTTATTTATGCAAAGCGAATGAGAATTCATTACGTAAACAAACGTGACTCGTGTTCTATTTTTAGCCCAGGGATTTCCCTTATGTCTTCTCAAAAAATGCTTTGTTTTTATTTTAGGATTATGATGTAATGTTCTAGATCTATATTTTTGAACATTCTACGCTTGCATTATGGGATAGATTTCCAGAAATTTGTAGAGTTTTCTTTTGGGAAAAAGTATAAGTACCGGGAGAAGATTGGTAAAGGTATCACACAAAGAACCCACAGAGTACGCAGAGAGTTCATAGATAGCACACAGAGTACGCAGAGAGTTCACAGAGATCACAGAAATTGCAGCGAGATCATTGTATTAAGATTACGCAGATTCATAGAGCTAGATCAATTGTTTTTTTTACCAACGGCCTATGTGAATATTGTTTGATTTGATTTCCTGCTGTTGAGTTAAATAAACTCAGTTTTTTGCGTTTTTCACACAATCTCCAGAGTTCCATTATTTTCAGCTAGATCCATATAGATCTAAAGAACTCAACGTCCTACATAAGAGGTATTATCTACCTTTTATTTCTGGTGTTTGTGACATATTGGCGACCCCGACGAGATAGCTGATCGGAAATTGAGATGGTGTGTTAGATCTAGAAATATCGGTGATGGCTACGATGGAGGAAATTGTCAAGCCAGCAGACCTGTTGGGATATCGAGGTGAGAAGAGAGAGGAATATTTGAAACAGGAGTTTTTAAGCTTCTTGCAGAACGTCAGGAAAAGAAGGAAGAAGCTGAATGTCAGAAAAAGAAGGAAGAAGCTGAACGTCAGGAAAGGAATGAGAAGGAAGAAGCTGATCGCAAGGAAGGGTTGGAGTTAGAGAAGATGAAACTAGATGTGGAGATGAAGCTGTTACAGCCAAAAATTGAAGCTGGGATAATCAAGAACAAACCCGTCGGCAGCGGCGCGAGGTCAAGCGACGCAGGGGGCAAAGCACCCAAAACTACCGAACTTTCAAGATGGGAGGGATGACCTCGACATTTGGCTGACAAGGTTTGAGAGATTTGCAGAAAGTAACGGCTGGTCCAGGGAGAAATGGTCATCATTGCTTTGTGCGCTGCTAACCGGATGTGCCTTGGATTGCTGTGGGCGGCTTTCGGCTGAGCAGGCAAAGGACTATGACAAGGTAAAAGAGGCCTAATGAAGAGGTATGACCTGACGGAGGATGGCTATCATCGCAAGTTTCGCACAGATATGTTTATAGTACACATTGTAATGTACCTGGACAGGTGGATTGAGCTTTCTAAGTCGGATAAGTCGTATGAAAAACTAAAGGACTTGATAGTGCGAGAACAGTTCGTGGATGCATGTCCAGCAGATTTAGCTACGACCTTGCGTGAGAAAGACTTATCTACACTTGAGAAGGAGGCAGATTTGTTTCTAAAGGCCAGAAATAGGAAGTTGTGTGATCAACCTCGCAAAGTGTTTCAGGGTAATGCCCGGCCTCGAATGGACTCTGTGCAGTCGCTTGAACCAGAGAAGAAGTTTAACGGTGGACAATGTGCAAGGGAGGCGAAGACAAGCGTGGCTGACCAGAGGTCGTGCTTCAAGTGCAAGAAGTCTGGATATATCACTCAGTACTGCACAGCTTTGGATAGTACCACGAAGAAGGCTGGTGCGGGAGTGGTAGTGAAGACGACTGAGGTGAATACAGCTGAAGTGAGGAAACCTGCGGAGGGCCCCACGATGGAGGTGACGGACGATCTTCAGAGTGAGGTGGAAGATGGTATGTTGAAGCTGGCCAGTGAGAAGCCTGTAACTGTGATGAAGAACTGTGCTGCTCTGAGAGATCCGGAGAAGACTAGAAGTCTTGGCTTTCCTGTCTTAAAGGGAGAGATAGGCGGTCGTGAAGTTGACGTGATGCGTGACACTGGCTGCGAGGGTGTCGTGGTGAGGAAACAACTGGTCGACGTGAGTCAACTTACTGGCGAGTGCTGTCTTCTGCTGAGGATAGACAACACTGCGCTGTTGGCTGAGAAGGCAGTCTTCAGCTTGAGGACGCCTTACCTTAGTGGAGAAGTGAAGTCGTTGTGCATCCCGGACGCCTCCTGTGATGTCATTGTTGGAAACGTGGAAGGGGCTAGGAGCCCGGAGGACCCCGACATGTCTGTGATGGTGGGAGCGGCGACGACCAGGGCGCAAGCGAAGCGGTAACCAAGCCGTTGCGGGTGCCTGATATAGAGAGGCCTGTAGCAGTTGATCACGAGCAGTTGATCAAACTCCAGCAAGAGGATCTAAGAATACTGGCACTGGTGGATGCTGGAAAAACTTCGTGGGGAGGAGGGAAAATTGTTTCCTTTGAGAAGGCGAGGGGCATCGTGTACCAGCAGTACCAGGATCTTGGACATAATGTAGATGTGAAGCAGGTGTTGCTTCCCAAGCCGCAACGGGAATATGTGATGTCGGTAGCCCACGATTCTATTACTGGAGCGCATCTTGGGATCAGGAGAACGAAAGATAAGGTCCTGAGCAACCTACTGGCCTGGGGTAGATGGCGACGTGACGAGGTACTGCCGGTCGTGTGATGTGTGTCAACGGACTGTGAAGAAAGGCACTGTGCCTAGAGTGCCCTTAGAGAAGGTTCTCCTGATTGATACTCCACTTAAGAGAGTGGCGATAGATTTAGTAGGTCTATAAACCCACCAAGTGAAGCAGGACGTACGTTCATCCTAACGCTCGTGGACTATGTCACAAGGGTTGCTGAGGCGGTGCCGTTACGCAAGATCATTAGTTACCTTCTTGGAAGGTGTTAGCATCATTTTGTTACTTCGCTTGGAATTTGTTACTTGGTAAAAATTCTTAAGTGGGGGTGTGTGTAACAAAAACTAGACTTAGGGCTTGCTATTGAACGCACGTCAACTCGAGAATTCTACAAAGACTCCGTTTAGGGAAGTTTATTTAATGCAAAGCGAACGAGAATTCATTACATAAACGAACGTGACTCGTGTTCTATTTTTAGCACAAGGATTTCCCTAATGTCGTTTCGAAGACTGCTTTTTTGTTATTTTAGGATTATGATTTAAGGTTCTAGATCTAT
Organism: Plakobranchus ocellatus; assembly: GCA_019648995.1. NCBI lineage: Eukaryota > Metazoa > Mollusca > Gastropoda > Plakobranchidae > Plakobranchus > Plakobranchus ocellatus. The sequence goes on from BLXT01004907.1 coordinate 26,054, forward strand.
ATTTTCGAACATTCTACGCTTGCAGTATGGGATAGATTTCCAGAAATTTGTAGAGTTTTCTTTTGGGAAAAAGTACAAATACTGGGAGAAGATTGGTAAAGGTATCACACAAAGAACCCACAGAGTATGCAGAGAGTTCATAGATAGCACACAGAGTATGCAGAGAGTTCATAGAGATCACAGGGATCACAGAGAGATCATTGTATAGCTATTACGCAGATTCATAGAGCTAGATCTAGTTTTCTTACCGACGGCCTATGTGAATATTGTTTGATTTGATTTCCTGCTGTTGAGTTAAATAAACTCAGTTTTTTTGCGTTTTTCACACAATCTCCAGAGTTCTATTATTTTCAGCTAGGTCTATATAGATCTAAAGAACTCAACGTCCTACATCAGAGGTATTATCTACCTTTTATTTCTGGTGTTTGTGACACACTATTCACATATTAATTTCTACTTTTCGTAAAATCTTAGGTTATAAAAAGATATTAGTGTTTCTGATCCATCCATTTTCATTCTGCAAGTCAAAAATACCGATCCTTTAACACTGTTTAGAGCTTAGCAGTCCACTCTGACCGAGCTTAGGCCTAGCCTACCGAACCCGACGGGACTTCACAAAAATAGACACAGAGGGATCAACGTAATTGCAAATGCAGTCAGTACCATTTGACGGATTAGTTTCGAACTTTGAGATGTTTTAGAAAAATGGATGGGCTTTCTTATGATATTACTTTACTTATGATTTTTTTAACAAAATCCGCCGATTTTCACGAAAAGTAAAAAAAGAAAAGGTAATTTTAGTACCTTAAATTACCCTAATGACCTAAATGAAAGTTATATCAAAATAAAGCTTAATTTCTTGACCTTTCAACCCAGCCAAAAATGGGTCATCACAAAGCATGGCCTTAACGGCATGCAAGCTTAAAGACAGGGGGGTCGCCCTCACATCCTCCCGGCCGCTGTGAATCATGTTAGGTTAGAAGTAAAAATAGTAATAATTCACAGATTGAAATAAAACAGTAACCTAAGTGCGCAGGAAGAATAGATCTTTAGTTTCATGTGCAGTTCATAAACATTGAAGACAAAACAAAAATGCACCCCCGAGTTGAAAGTTAGGATTTTTCAATGAAAACCTAGGCTTCAGAGCCGCTGACGGCCATTTTTGGGTACTTACTGTCAGAAGAGGCCAAACAATGAGAGAATGTTGTTGGATATTAACTTAGCAGAATGTAGTAATTACTGAGGCCAAAAGTCTGACTTTATATAATGTATGTTGTGTGGCAAATTTTTCTCTTGCCTCCGAAAAAGATGCCAATTACTCTATTCAATATGATTCTTCATTAGTTACCTTGTTTGAAGCAGACATTGGCAATCATGTTTCTCCACTCAAATCTATTCTCAGTTAAGCTCATTAAGTTGTTGTTGCTATCTCCACGTTCTGCCCATAACTTAAGATTTTGAATAATAGTTATCCCTTATCTCTACTGTGGTTGCCTTCAATCTTTCCAGTGATTGCTAGGTGTTCTAAACTGTTGTGTTGCCAATATGATCTAAAAACTGTAGTTGCATCTGTCTTATGGTTTTAATAAGTGATCGCTCAAGGTTAGCCTCTTTCAGTATCAATTCATTGGACTTTTTTTCTGTCCACGATTTCCTCATCATTCTTCTAATATACTACATCTCTACTGCTTCTAGCTTTTTGGTTTCCTTGTTTATTGTCCAACACTCACTACTGTATAAAAGTACTGACCATACATATGTTTAAATTATCCTTATTTTAGTTTTCATACTTATGTTTCTGTTTGCCAGTATTCTTTGGCCACAGCTATTCTTGTACTTATTTCACTTGTGCATCTACCATGTGATGTTATCTGGAAACCAAGATAGGCCCCTATTTGAATTTTGTAACTTGTGTGATTTTTTTAACCTTTACTGATGAGATTGAATTTGGGTTATTCAGTTGAAAAGCAAATAAATTTTATTCATATCATCTGTGAGGAAAAAAATCACTGAAAACTTCCTCCCTTTCTCTCTCCTTCAGTCTGTCTCTCTCTTAAAACTAACCTGTTGAATCTCTCTGTGGGTTGGAATATCCCTTATGGTGTAACCTTGATATTTAAACCAAGAACAAATTGTCTGCAGTGAGCGGTAGGCACAACCCCACTTGTCATCATTAAATTGATCCTGCATATAATGATGATAGCTGTAGAAGCCTTGAACTACACATATTGTGGCTGACTTTACTATGTTCATAAAGGGAAGAGAAAAGAAGAGGAGTCACACAGAAATATTGCCAAACAATAGGCACAACATAAAATGATGTTTGAAAAAAAAGTGCATACATAAATGCAGAAAATGACTTGAAGTTTCAGAATATTTAAAATATGACACAAAAAATTTTTTTAAAAATGAATGCGCTCTATATGAAGCCAATGCTAGCTGTACAAAAAATAAAGTGTACAGCAAATAAAATGATTTTCCTAGCAGTAGATCAGCATCTTTTGCATTGAACATTATTTTTTCTACTTTTTGAATTCAAAGTACAGTTAACAATGGTATCATATAAAAAATATAAATTTTGTATAGGCCCATTTTCAAAATGCATAAAAATATAAAAATTGGTATTGGCCTAATTTATTGTTTTATTTATTTTTAACAAAGACCCCACACTTCGGTAACAAATCTTCTTACATAAATGATGCATCACCACAGTTTGGGGCAGAAGGTAATATATGAAGAGTTTTGAGTTATTGGTACTACTGTACACTACAAGGCTTAAGCTTTATTTTGACACCAAGTTTATATTAATACGACAATTTTTGGCTGAGATATGCCAAAAACCTGCTCTATAAAAATCCAAAGTTTTGAGGAAATCAACCATTAAGATTTTCAAAACAATTACATAGCAACGGGTATGTTCTAGTAATGCCACTAATATGAAATTTGTCACAGAAGTTGAGCCTACTATTAAGATCTATGGTTACACTGAATTTCAAACAAATCTATCGGTATCATTCTATATAATGGCATGATACACCAGGCATCAGTTTTAAAAGTTTTAAAAAACGATGAAAAAGAAAACAATGAGGATAAAAAATAAAGATAAAACAAGTCTTTTAAATTAAAGATTTAACATTTCTATCACTACTCTATTTTACTGAGGCAATTCATTTATAAAACAAATGCAAAAAAATTTTTTTTTTTAATTGGAGTCATAGAGACAAAAATCATTCGGGTAAACATGAATGGGCAGTCTTTGATGTAATGGAATACGAGGGAAGCTTCGGAAAGTAACCGGAAAAATGGAATCACTCAAAAATTATTTAATTGACAAGCATGAAACTTACACATGGGAAAGATGAATTTATTGGCTACTTTTCTATGTAATCCCCGTGTAGAGTTATGCATTTTTGCCACAGTGGGAGAAGCGAGTATATACCCTGTGTGAAAAAGTTTGCGTCAAGTTCTGAAAACCATCACTAACTTCACCAATAAGTTCATCTTCATCCTCAAACTTTTTGCCTCCCAGGTGGCACTTTAGGGGCCCAAATAGGTGAAAGTCTGAGGGTACAAGGTCTGGACTGTGGGCTGGATGGGGAATAATGTCCCACCTGTAATGTTCAAGCCATTCCTTTGTGCATTTTGCTGTGTGGAGGTTTGCATTGTCATGTTGAAGGACAACTCCGCTACGCAAGAATCCAGGTCTTTTGCGTCGAACAGCATGTCTCAGCCGGTCAAGTGTTTCACAATATCAATCAGCATTGACTTTCACCTTTTGGCAGAATATTTAAAAGGATCATTCCACGTGACTCCCAAAACACAGTGGCCATCACTTTTGTTGCCGATTGCTGGACTTTGAACTTTTTTGTGACAGGAGAGGACGGGTGCTTCCATGTCATTGAGTCGCATTTTGTCTCCTTCAAGAAGCTTGTTCCTGGTAGGATGGTCCCCGCCAGGCCCACATTAAAGGTTTCATCACCTTCTTGTTGACACCAGTGCAGCAGGATTTGGGAGATTTTGACTCTCTGGCGCTTATGCTCATCTGAAAACATTTTGGGGACCCATCTGGCAGAAACTTTGCGATAGCCAAGTTTATCATGGACAATTTCATAAACATTAGTTTTGGGAATGTCAAGTTTCAGAGCAATTTCCTTCAGTTTCACTCTTCTGTCGACTTTGATGAGCTCATCAACTCGAGCTTACAAACTTGTTCGCCCATCTTTGAACCAAGAACATCACTGATAGACTTGGGTCATCGACATTGCATGTTCACCGTAGTTTTCCACCATTTCTCTGTATATTACTGAACATTTTGTTGCCTTTGCGAACAGAAAACGGATAACAGCTCTTATTTTCAGCTTTGACCACACTGCGATGGAGGGGG
>BLXT01004907.1:189396-209978 GCA_019648995.1 Plakobranchus ocellatus
ATATATATATATATATATATATATATATATATACGTAGCCTTTTACTCTCGTTGGGTGACTGCCGAGAAACAACTCATTTTGTGTGAGCTGGTCTCATGCTATTGAGTTTTACTACTTCTACCTTATAATTTTGAATAATTGTCTTCATATGTCCTATAAATCTCTTATTCACCAAGACTCACGCTAAGAATTTAAGCCTCATATTTGTTCCAGGTCGCAGAAAAGATTAATTTTTGCTTTCTTATTTTGACCACAGTCAAAAGATCTGCTCATTTGCTGGGGAATTGTATTTTGCTCATCATTCCTAATTGTCAACAGTTTGGTAAGTAATGGTCGTTAAATTTTTTTTTATTATTTATACACTTAAAAATTGTAAAACCTGCTTTTGGAACAATGTATATTAAGTTATGCATGCGTATGCTTATACAGTGTATTTCATATTCATTACATCTAATTTTTTCATATGATGTTAATATAGTAGACCTTTACTGTAACAACATCGGCCGTAACAAAAGCATTTAGATGGCCTGTTTTATTTACTACAGCACAATGGTATTAGAATCTCTGACTTAGAGGGCAAAAATGTAAACTTCATACTTTCATACTTTCTGAATCTAGATCTAGACCCAGTAGGCAACTCTCCCAGTCACTTCACTCTTGTTAGGCCTAGTCTTTGCAGGTTGTTGAACCAGCTTCCACCAGTACACTTTTTTTTTCATTTTCATCATTGTCGACAAATCATGACATCCAACAAAAGAAAATGTCTATCATTTGAGACAAAGCTGAGACTTATCAAAGCAGCAAAAAAAGGTGATAAAATTAAAGCTGAGATTTGGAGAGAGCACGGCATTGCTCAAAGCTCTCTGTCAACAATTTTGAAAGATAAGGACAAAATTAGAGCTGCAGTGAACCAAGGCACCAGTCAAAACAAGAAACCTTTAAATACAGAACTCAGAGGGGAAAGGTTTATTTCAGATACTGGAACTGCATAGTATGCACTATGTGTGAGCTTCCTTATTTCAATTTATATTGCTCTAAGTAACAGTGTCGATGAGTATTAAATTTTTTTATGACTTAAAGATAAGAGGCAGTCCAAAATTTTGGGACAGAGAAGAGAGACATACATTTATACATGTATATGGAATTTACCAACAACCCAATCCTCTATTTTTTTCGGATAATCTTTTCTTTTATGGCAAAATGTACGAAACAAAACGACACTCAGGACAATTACGTGTACATATGTTATATATGTGTATATATTTGCAAATATCATTTGAGGTGGCTTTTAAGACAATTCCACGTGTAAAACAATAACCTTGCCAGTTACGAAACCTTGGTTTTAACGAAATTTAAACCGTAGACCATTGGTTTCGTTTTATCCAAGGTCCATTGTATACTATTTATACTGCTGATAAATGTTTGATTTTGAACATTTGAAATTTTGTCCAAAATATTCAAGAAGGTAGAAATTTGGTCATTACCAGCTCAGGAAAATCATCTCGTCTTTCTTATGTATTTTGTTCACCGATTTTTTTTTCTATTTCTCTGCTCAAAGGATTTTTGTATGCTTGTGTCTTGAGAGTCAGAAAAAAGCTCTTCATTTAGCTTTTGTTGTCATATAAGTCTATGGAGTTTTTATATCTAAGCATGTCAAAGTTGTCAATCATTTTTTTATCATTTTTGTTTTATTCTTCTAGATCTGCTTCATCATCTGCATCACAGCCAACATCACCCACCTGCGAGACAACCGTTTCTCCACTCTTAATGCTTATGGCCCAGAAGAAGTTCGGAACTCAAAGCATTCCGTCCTAGATACGAATATGTAAAGCCAAACGGAAATCCCACCACAGTGTCAGTGTATCATGACGTGAAAAAAAGTCAAGCGTTTTAAACACACAAATGATGTGATGAAATGAAGTTCTGTTTCATGTCTCTTATTGCAAGACTCGGATTCAGTTACGTTTGTGTATTGTAAAGCATAAGCAATGTTATCTAGTCAGGTAAAACTTGGTTTTCGTTTTATATATTAATAAAAAAAAAAAAAGAAAAACTAGTTGAAGCAAGTTAAAAAAATTAAAAAACTGAAGCTAAAGCAGGGGTAACGCTTACTATGACAAAAAAATATTCACACACTTACACACAAAAGCAAAACAGACTAAATCTGTCACAGATTAATTTTGAAGAGCCATAAGCCCGATAAGAATTAAAAATCCTGAAGTAAGACAGGCATATATTTTGTCAGTGTAAAAATACAGCAAAGAATTGCTCACTTGTCTATTAATATTATTGAATTATTTTCTTGTCAAGAATCAATATCCTCATGGAATGTAGACAAATTTCTCTTACTGTGGAGATTTTAAAGTTCTATGCATGCTCACTTCCATCTTCTTCATTTCCAGGCAGTTGAATATTCCCTATTGGTCAAATTTATTAACATAAACATTACTATACGCATTGGGCCTTATAAACTTCTTTTCCTGCGCAACATTGAGATATAATTATATCTTGAAAAAGAGGCAGCTGTAGGCAAAATAGGGAAAGGACATGGTAATAATTTTGGCCAAGGTAGACCAGGACCAATTACTAATATGATCATCTACTGTAAGTGCTATATTTGCTTTTTATGTATTTTGAAGGCGAGATTATAATATGTATAGTTTTTTTCTTAATGACGCTATCTGGAGCTCATAAAGCCATCGCTGTTCAGTTGCTTCATTCATTGTCATGTAACTGTTTCATTATTTTTAAATATGAATAACACCATTTTTTAATTGCAAATATTTTGCCTTGCAAATCAGTCTTTTACTTGTATACAGCTTACTAATCTTCATTCAATTTTCTCATTCATAGGTCTCACCAAAAGACCTCACTTCTCATTTATTATAAACTAGACTTACACTTATTCTTAGACTTGTACTAAAAAAAATACTCTTCATGCCCAATGTTTCATAAATACCCCCTCCCCCACCTTACCCTCAACTCTGTCCTCCTCCCCCTTTTCCAAAAACTTTATTTAGATACAGTATTAATCAATGGTTCAAAATCAAGGTACTAAAAAACAACACATGGCCATTTCAAACGGATCTTAAAAAGATGTTTGGTATTAATGTTTTTTACAATTTTTTTTTACATTTCTATGTAATCTCATTAACAAGTATTATGTCTTTATACTTCTCTCCAATTAAGTCATATACAAACGATTTTACTTAGTTTACTTTACAATGAAAATGCCATAGCCATGGTTTAATGTTGTACTTTTTATATTCAATATACACAACAGAGCATAGCCACAATATATCGTCTTTTACTTCAACTTCAAGTGAAGCTAAATGTGTATGTGGCGCCATGATGTATAAATCAGATTTTGTTTATTACCTTGAAGTGCTTCAGTTTGGATTTATCTTTTTGTTATCACAGTGCAATAAAATTCATTGTGTGAATGCATCAGCGTTGACCTTCTCTTGTGCTCTGTCTTATCTGATAATTGCCATATCCTAGAATATAAGATTATTTTCTTGAATATGCAAGCAAAACTTGTAGGGTTAAAAACAAAACAAAACAAAAAAATGTGTTATCCGTATTTTAGTGCTTTAAAAAAAGTTTCTTATCAATTTAAATATTTTGTATGTATACAACTTTTTACTTATCCTCTTGTGCCAGACTTTATTCAGATGTAATTTTCTCAAAAAATGAAAAAATTATTTTTTGAGAAGCACTGTCTCATATTGCTTAATCAAATTATTTTGATCCATGAATTTGTGATAAAAATCAATTTCATGTCTTTATTGTGATATCTTTAGATCTTCCATCTTCTCTTAATGTGCAAGACAGTTACATGGTCTTCATAGAATAAGTAAAGTGACCAAAAATGGCCAGAAAATCATATGTGCCTGGTTTTTTGTTTGTTTGTTTGTGTAGTAAAACAAACATTCTTAAATAAAATAGAATAGCCGATATATGAAACATTTTCTTTACCATATTCTGTAAACTTGAGCTGCTTTTATGACACTCAATAATACAATATATCAAAACTTTTTTTTCTTTTATAAGGTCATTTGTTCGAAAAGCCTTTTGAAAGAATATTAGGAAATATTTTTGGCTCTAGTAATTTCAACCTGCATGTATCATAATTTTTCATAAATATATCATGAATATTAGTTTTTGGTCATGAGGAACATTAATTCTGAACAAGGCAAATTGTTTCAGTACAAGTACCAGAGTTCATTTCTTCCGTTTATTCCGTACACAATAAGTTGTTTACTCTGTGACTCCTATAGTACATACTATCATGGTTACTATAATCAGGATAGCCTCCACAGACTTAAGATAAAGCATTGCAACAATATTGAATGTTTGGTCAAGTTCAACATTTTTTAAAAATTAATTTGGCATTTGTACAAATAGATTCAGCCCCCAAAACCCTCAAAAACTTACTTTATTTGTGTTTCTTGTAAAAACTTATTATATTTATTTGTTCCTATATTTGCGATTACTCTTTGTTAAGACTGAAAAAAGCATAGGGGGATATAAAATTATTTGAAGAACTCTAAGAAACCATTGACCTTTTGAGGCAGTAATGTGTTTTTTTTTATTAAAAATAAAGCTTTAGGGTTCAGAAAGCTGTTTGAAAATCTTATAAAACCCTGGATGTAATAAATAAGACTTTTTAAAAACTTCTTTGGGATGAAGATTTTTAAAAAAACTTTGAGGGTTTTTTTTGTGATACATTAATCAAATAATTTTAGCTTGGTCTGTCTTTCCTTTTAAAAAGTACAATTTGGTGAGCAGAAAGAATGTGCCCACTACTTTCTTTTTGTAAATCTTTTTGGGTAACAGCTAAAGATGTTAATTGAAACTAAACATGGAGAGCAGCGAACAGCAGTAACCTCAAAAGACTTTTTAAATAATCTGTATCATTTGGTTCTATCAAGTAATGCTTTTTTTCTCCAAAGCTTAATACTTTTTAAAAAATTTGAAAATTAACATCAAAGAAATGCAGATTGCCCACAAGTCAATCTGAAATGTTTGTTGAGTAAATATTTTTATTTCTCAAATAAAACCATTTTATCTTAGATAGGAGAGAAGAAGAGTGCAACTGGCCTGACAGTGTAAATTTTGCATATATAATATATATATGTTGTAAAGCGATGTTGTGAAGCGAAAATCAAACCAATATGCAAAGTTATTCTCATAATTCGACCTTGTTTTAAGCTTAGCAATTTTCCTGTATACTTATTTGAAGGTTTGAAGGATGTAGTTTAAATCGAGCATAACCTATATACAATCAATAAAATGTTTCGTTTTGTTACATCTCTTGTAATGCTTGCCTAAAAGTTGCAGTTGCAATTCTTTGATACATTGTTTTCAAAAAATAAAAATTTAAGATTATGTGTTTAATATTATGTCAGTAAACTTGTACTTAAACTTCAAGATAATCACCAAAAGACATGATCAATATGCGAATTTTGATCAAAGCGTTGAATAAGGAAAACTTATGATGCTTTCCTGCCTATCATGAAAAAAAAAAGGGGGAATGAAGAAGAACATCAATTGCAGTGATTTTTATTCCTAGTTTCAGAGCAAAATGCTTTTTTTTTTTTCAACAAACATACCTAATTGTGGAAAAAGATAATTAAAGTCTAAGAGAAATTTTTAAAGTTATAATACTGTCTCCTTTACTGATCCTATTTTTGCAGTTCCCAATGCTCGACTTCCATCACTGTGCTTACAATGTCCTCCTCTTACTGCAAAACAAAAGATGGAAGCATTTTTTAGCACTAAACAATTATTTTTGGCAAATGAAAAAAATGCGCATATTTTTTAAAACTTAAAATATTGCCTAATCTATGTATAGTGTGTATTTTACATTTCAAAATATAGATATTGTAAAGTTTTTACCATTTTAGAGTTTTTACTCATGTAAATAGCTTGCCATGCAATTTTATTTTTTTAAATTTCCTGCTATGATGTAAGTTTATTTACCTATCTTAAACATTTGTATCAGAGCTACTTAAGCTTTTGATAAATCTAAGTAAGATACAAGTTTGAAGGTTAAATGTGCTTTTTGTTTGCTGTAAATTGCTGAATTTACTCCATTATAAATGCATCACAAAGTCTGCTTACTGCTTATTGATATACATATACTCATAACTGTGAATGTTTTCTTGTTTCGTTTTTCACAATATTTCATTAGGTTTTGTACCATTCTATAAGTAAATAAAAATCTGTGCTTCTTAGTGTAACATTTGTGCCTATGCATTTTTATTTTTTGGCTGAACTTGGTTTGTCAATGTTTCAGAGATAAATTTCGTTTAACAATTCTGAGTTCACAATGCAGCCATTGGAAATTATAAACAACAACAACAACAAAAAAAACCCTTATTTGTATTACACAAATAGGCCTATTCCCTAGCAATTGAATGGATACAAAGCTATGACTCCCATTACTTTACAAGATACCTTGATTATATCTTCAAATCATTTACTCAGGTACTTCTAAAATATCATCATCTCCACTATTTCAATTGGTTGACTATGAAAGGCATTATGACGTTCTAAAATAAAGTATCAACATTAAAAAAATTCATTTACTCAATGTGCATGTAAAAAGGATTTTTTCTGTTTGCTCCACTGGAGTTGTAGTAGCAGGATATAGGTTATAATAGAAAGAAGGGAAGGAACAAACTAGAGCCTAAACCAATAAGTAACCAGGAACCAATAACTTAGATGAAAGAGATTTCCAAGACTTACAGATTTATTATAACAAAGTAAGACATATCTGCATATAAAGTGTCTAGAAATTCATTTCCTCCTTTAAAATCTAATAAGACAGTCCTCTGCACAGTGCATACCTTGGGTGAGAAAATCGCTTGAATTAAGTGATAATTTTTTCCCTCACACTCTTGATTATGTTCCTCTGCAGAAGGCTCTTCCCAGATATTGCATTATAAAAGTAAGTCAAACAGTTTAAATATGTTCAATAAAAATGCAATAGCAAATTAAATGTCAAGTTCTTATAGTATACAGTCGAAGTTACATAACAAAAGCAAGTTTTGGACAAGTAGCGCTTGATTTACTGACGCAACATTGTTGTTCTTTTATTCTAGGCAGGGAACTAGTTTTAAGTCATGCGGACAGTACTCTTTTGAATGATAATGTGTTTTCCATTGTGAAAATTTATGTCGACTTTGTAGTTTTAACATAAAGACTAATGTATTCAATCTCCAACAAGACATGCAAATCAACAATTAAACTAGCTTTTAGAATAATGGAAATTAAATATTTTAATGTCCCCACAAAACTTGGAATCTAGAGCTAGAGAATAAGACAATACAGTATTAAATATAGAATTTAACACACACTCACACTTTATGAAATATAATCTTCACACAATATTGCACTAACCGTGTACCTGCTTTTGTTGATGTACCAAGCTATGTGGACACAGGGAAACTACTGATACTCTTTCCCTCAAATCCAATTTTAGGTAATTATTTTTTTGATGTGAACAAATATCAAGGACTGAATTGTGTTAACCCACCACACACCTGGTTTGCTTACTAGCCTCCCTATATTTTTCAAACGCTAGAATAGAGTCCTCTGAGAGCTCCAATCATGTCAAACCCAATTAGACTTATGACTACATATGTGTAATTTGTAATTAGTCTAGACTGAACAGTTATTTTGCCTAAATGTCAAACTTAACCTTTGAACATTGCATCCATAATTTTTTTTTTTTACAAATCAATAGAAATAGTGCATTGCTATCAAATGGACACTAAGAACTAACACTGATAACGTAATTTGAAGTTTCATTCAAGATGCAACACAAACACATAAATCTACACAAAAATTGGAAATAAGGTATTTATAGTTATTATAAATCTTTGACAATCATGGGGAATCACATTAGAGGAAAACAGATACATCTCTTCGAAAAAAGGCCATTCAAATTTGAATTTTATTTTGCCTATTTATAAATCTAGATCCAGAAAAATACTTCAGATATGAAAGACAAATGTTTAATCATTTTTTTTCCAGCTATTTCAAAACAAGCCTTAATGGAAGATTTTAGCTGGAAAACATCAACATTTCTTTCAAGACTTGTTTTCAATGTAATAAGGAAGAGAACTATATACTCAAGAAAAGAATGGCATCTTAGCTTCAGTCTCATTCCTCACCGGTCAAGAAATCTTTCCCAATTGTGAAGTGATATTTTTATAAGCAAGTTGCTCTTTTCAATGGACCTGCAGCCTTAGAAGTTTCTTGGGATTAAATTTTTTTTCAAATTCAAGATGACAGAGTACTTTAAAATAATGAAAACCTGAAGATTTGAGATTTTGAATACAAAATATTTGGTGGATGTAAGACTCAAAGAGCAATGCAAATTAAAAAAAAGATTTTTGCGATAGCTGTATGCTTGCTTGATTTATAGACAAGATGAGGACAGATGCACGGCAAATATCTAAATTTTTGTCTCATCTTTTTTTTTTTTAAAAGAATGGAATGCCATTTTGCTGTACACATAATTTTTATTTGATTGCTGAGAACTTTCAACTTAGTTCATCCCTGTTTTCACAGAGAGCTTTGATTAACTGCATTAGACAATTTACTGTGTAATTTGTATTTGAAGCCATTAAATGTTTCTTCAGTAAAAATATTTTTCCTTCATTTTCTTGCCTATTCTTTTTTTTCAACTTTGGCTGTTTCAACTCCTTGTCGGTACAGATCTTCCAAAGCAGAAAAGAAAAACAAAACAGAACAAAACAAAAGTAAAAAAAATGCACTAGTAAAACAATGAGCTAAAAGCAAACAATAGATCCAGAAAGAGCATTTTATGGAAAGAAGATTAAGTAAAAGACATAACTTCATTTATTTTCTTTAATGTAATAGCTGAAAAAAATGTATTAAAACATTAAAACATATAAAAACTGCAGATTTTATGACAAATCATAAGTGATTTAATTTTCTGCTTCATAACTCAATTGTTAATTTATTTAATTTCATAGAACACTGCGCTAATGGAGGATTATAGTGATAGAGCATTATGCTTTTAAAATTTTCACATTTTTGTAAAAATTTTGTCTTTAAAGAGGGTAAATAAAAAACAATTATTTTCAAGACAAAAGTAAAATATCTTGTCTATGGCACTAACTTTGCTTGTATACAAAAGAGTAAAGAGTTTTATACAGCAAACAACTAATGTAATTGATGTTGATTTAAATAATAGGTGATCAATGATGTTGTTTACTATATTTGATTGTTTTACAATCCCATATTCTGAAAAAAAAAAAGCAACTAAAAATTAAAAGAGAAGATATGAAATAACTGGGGCTAACAAATACTGAGTATTTTTGCCTCCAATAGTGAAATCTATTCAGACCAAACACTAAGACTGGCCACATAGATCGAAGATTTGTAAAGAAAACATCAGTAGATCCATGAAAAAAAATCTGTACAATGCTCACACAACCAATCTGCACAACTATCTAATATAGATGTCTTCATTTCTCCACAGAGATATAAACTAGATAATTGATCCAGCCATGATCTTTAATATCTAAACTTCAATTTATAGATCTAGACTTTAAGCCTATCAAAACAAAACCTTATCAAGATGTGGGAAATTAGGGTTATAGAGATCTAGGTTTTTTTTTTGGTTTTTTTTCCCAGAGTGATCATTTCATTGTTGTTCATGACTTAGGCCTAGATTTATTTGATCCAACAGTCCACTTAGGCCAGAGATATCCACATCATTTGCCTTTAAAAGAAGCAATAGAAGGTACCTGTGCAAATGTAACCTGAGCTTTTTTTTTTAAACTATTCAATCTTTACCTCCACTTCACATCTAATTTTATGTATGGCCTGAGAAAGGGATAGATGAATGGCCACATTGGTGTATATTCCTTCTGATACTCCTGTACTTCATTTTCTTTGCCCTGGGCTCAAGTATAAAGATCAATTTATTAAAGGCAGGAAATTATATCATGAAAAAACTTTTAAGAAGATATACAGTTTCTAGAATAAGCAAAACTGTTAGTTTAACAACATAGTCTAGATTGACTCTGGGCCTGATAGATCTGCAAATCCAAAACCAGGAGTGACATTTGCTTTAAACTGTATTGATTATTGCACAACACAGCAGAGCACACTTGACCTTTAGCGTTATATATCTTTCAAATGCTATATGAGATTATTAACAAATACAGTTAGGTTATGATATTGCTAAATGGCTTTCTGGGCATACAGATATGCTAAACAGTTGTGTTTCATTTAAAATGTGGAACATTCAACTGATTCCTAATGATTTGCACTAAAATATTTTTTTTTCTGTTAAGTTTGGAGATCTGTATTTTCCAAAATTTAAGGAAAAGTTTCAGTGGAGACTGCCCATTTAGATCAGCATACAAAATATAAGTGGATGAAATTTGGCCATAAACATGCACAGAACAATGATGGACAATTAAAATACAATTATGAGATAGCACTGTTAAAACATAAACCTTTGTTTTCTTCTTTCAATTCACAAATTCTAAGTTATTGATTTAGCTTGTCAAGATATAGGTAATCAATGTTTATATATATATGTAATTCAACAGTTTTTTGTATTAGATCTCGATTTATATATGACTGCAGGACTTTCACAAAAGTTTGATCAAGGCCTGGTTGCCTATAAATTATTTTTAAATGATTATATGCTAAGTTTGATACAGTGTTAAATGAATTTTTGTTAAAAAGAAAAGGGCTTTTAAAAAAAAATGATTCCATAAAAGTTTTACAAGCTAACTTCATATTTAAGTGTTCTTATCAGAGGCATTCAGAAAAGGAAAAAGTTTACTATGAAGCATCTGACACATTTGGACTAATTTCAAGTCACAAAAATTCACCTAAGGAGCAGTTAACATTCCATGCCTAATCACAAAAACCTTACAACTCTATTACTGATTTCTTAAAAGAGAATTCTACAAATTGTAAGACAAATTTTTTAAAATTAGCGGGGAGAGCCAGAGATATTTAGTCAAAATGGCTGCAGTCATGTTACTGACAGCACCAAGCATATGCATTTTGGAAGAGTTTGATCCACGGGGAGAACTGTTTTTGGGCTCCTCTCCTTCCATAACTCTCAGGCACCCACGGGCACTGCCATGTCCATACACATCTCTCAGGATGAGGCATCAAGGCCAGGTGCCTGCCATCAGGCGAGCAGATGCCAGCTATGCCTGATGGAGAGCCATTCGGATTGAGAGGGTATGCCTCAGTGGGTATTCCTTGATCATCTACATATTTAATAGCAGCAAGGTTGCAGGTCTCTATCTGGTGCAGAATGTCTGGCCTTTTAAAAACCATTCGACCTAAAAAAAATAAGATATACTCAAATTCAACTGCCTTAAAAAAAGAAAGATTGATGAACAGACTAAAGTAAAGATTGATGCATTAAAAGCAAATGAGAAAAAAAAATTAAGTTAAAAGCAGCACATGATTGATCATAAGCATTATAAAAACCTTTGACAAACCAGCCTTTTTCAAATCTTAAATTACTTGTGCAATTTTTAAAATGCATATAAAAACATTTGCTAAATCTTACACTTTTAATAGAAAAGCCAGCAAAGAAAAGAGCTTTTCGCATAACTTTCTATATCCTTTGAATTACCACATGTTGAAATCAAAGTTTGCTAGTAATACTACTTGCCTCCCTTTCATTAAGACAAATATTTTACAAAGTTTCCAATAAAACTAATTTATTCAAATATATTACAAAGCAAAGTATCTGTCCATGATTTTCATAACCAATTTTTTATTCTATCCATCTGCTATCCTTCTATCCACCCGTTAATTAGATATGATTTTTTTTGGTTTTAACAATGCTTGTTAGGTATTCTTGTATGTTTGTTTTAATGGTCAATTTTTATGTTTTGACATGTTTTATTTAAAATTTTTACAACACAATAAAATTGAAAATTTCAGCTTCATTACTAAATGAATGTTTATGTGATGAGATATTACAAATTAAAACTAGACAGAAATGTACAAATAAAGAAATTTCTCATTGACACACACTTGTATGCACTCAGGTGGGACAAAATGCCATCACATTGCCTGTCTGTCTCAGGACATGTGGGTAGGAAGAAAATGTAACCTGACACCTGGACTACAAATGGCTAAACATGTCTTAGCTGCAGCCGTAAATAAATTCACAATTTTCTGTAGCCATTTCAGAATTACTAATTCCACAACAAATACTCTATATTAGCTTGAGCAATACATTCTCCAAAGTGATTCTATAAAAACCAGTTAAAACTGTTGCATATGAGCACCATCCTTTCGCCCACAATATTTGAAAGAAAAGCTATTCAGGTTTTACATCAGACTCAAACATTGCCCTTACCCTCTCCATGAGAAACCCACATGCCAAAAATGGTCCCCTCCATTCCCTTCAGCATGAGTGCGGGTGAAGACTGCACCTGGATGCTGCTGAAACGAGACTCATACCGACCAGATGTGTTGTGGTCGAGCAGAAGTCCCTGAGAGCATTTCTTTGTTTCTGTGGACAGATTGTTTCAAGAATAGATCATAAAAATTGCTCATACCAATCATTCATTTGTTAGTTTTGCTGCTCATTTTTGGCTTTGTATATATATATAATATATATATATATATATGTTTTTTTTTTTTTTTTTTTTAAGGTTTCAGACATTCGCATCAGTTACAATTTGTGCCTTCCAACCCTTTACTAAACAGTAGACAAAGAAAATTTTAAAAAAGTATTTTGACTGTTGAAACGACTAAGAGGCTGAAATGAATTGTAAGCTAAAGAGATCTATTATGTGTCAACGATGAGCTAACAGAAAGAAGGTATTTCAAACCTGCTCAATGATAAAACAAAAATCAAATTGTCAGCAAAACAGCCATTTCAAGAGTAGATTTATTTTCATTGAAATGAAATTTTGTCAGCTCTAAACAAGAAAAGAGAAGAAAAAGCAAGTAAAATGTATTTATAGTACCGGTAATAGTAGCTTAGAATACCTACCTGTTGTATCAGGTGCCACCCAGCCCAATAATGCCATTAATTGACAGCCATTGCACACGCCAAAACTGAATGTGTCAGGTCGTGCCCAAAAAGCATACAGCTCTGCTTGTACAATGGAGTTAAACCGCGCAGTTGCAGCCCAACCTAACAATAGTTAAATAAAAGTAAAAGTCCACATTTTTCATAAATGATCTTTAATGTGCTAGAAAACAACATTTGAAATAAATATTTCATTCCATATCTAACGAAAATAAAACAAAAAAAAATTTAATTGCATATATCGTCGGCTGAGAGCCAGAAGTAATCATGTCCAGATTTATACTTTCCGAGATAATTGCGATTTTCTAAAATTACAATCTTCGAAGACAGTTTTTAATAATTAAATATTTTTATTTAATCACATAAAATGCACTGCAAACTCATTTTCTGACGTACTTTCAGACCAGCATAACATTTTTTTCATAAATATAACGAAAAAGCTGGAAATAATAAATAATTGGACATATGCATTTCTGGCATAGATTATTTTTTTTTAGAGGGACATAGTTATCACATTTCTTATAAGAATAATATAGGAAACAAAACTTTTATGATTCAAGTTGGCAACAATAAACACTTTTACAATCAATTTCTGTCACAAATAATACTGAATATACATTTTAAAGTGACAGTGATCATTTGTCACTTTTGTATGCTGCATGGTTGATGGATAGAAGGAAAGATTTTAAACGAAAATCGAGCTTCTTAGATCTTTTTGAAACGCTGTTGTAATTTATGTTGTATTTATTCTCTCTCTGTCTCTCTTTTTCTTTGTCTGTCTCTTTCTCTTCCTCTCTCTCTCTCTTTGTCTCCTTCTTTCTTTCTCTCTCTCTCTCTCTTACAAACATGCCACGATTGTCTGTCTCAGTAGGGAGAAATGGGCTGAAGGACATGGAAAAAAGCAAGTTTGGTCTTAAAACCTTATTTGGTTTATTTTTTTACAGTTACTGCTAGTGTCCTTTTTGCAAAATTTGAGAGAGCATTGAAAACGATATTTAGAACGGTCTTGGTGCCTTTTTGGCGACAATATTTCCATCTGTACTGATATGCTCCAAACCTTGAGAACAAAACCTTTTTCATACGCTTTCTTCCATTTCTCTGGGTTACATTTTCTTTTTCTGGTATTGCCATACTATTTTGTGTTTTTTTTTTCTATAGCATCGACGTTTTTATCATTAGGGTTGATATCTTAAGCCAGATTTACTTGCAGATTGGTCTCTTGAATAGAAACTGCAGAGGCAGAAATGTTTTGCTTTTGAGAGAAAAGATCTTGACATGAATAATATGCTTCTTGGGTGGATTCTTGGGTGGACAGAAGAGAACTGCTGTTTTTTTTCATGAACATTATTTAGTGAGATGGGTTCTTCAATGATGACTGTATGTTAACACTTCTTTGATTACAATTTACATATTTTTGACTGACATGAACTGGAAGAGTAGACTCTTGAATGTTGAATACTGTCTTGCTCTATGGTTTCTTCTGGACTTAGTTCTTCGCTGGTATGCTCTTGGTTCGTTGGTTTCTGAGTCATCTCTTCTTCACAAATTCTTTTAACTCTGGCTTTTGGATGCCATTTTCTTAAGGTATGGGTTTTTGCGTGTACATAGCCTGACCTCTGAATTTTCTGCAGCTTGTTCTCGGTTGCGATGTTTTTTAGTTCTAATTACTCGATCCTTGAATTCTTGTGTAGTCAGTTCGTGGTTGACATGTACTTCAATGACAGAGGTGTTGGTGCACAGTGGCTTGTGAGTCTGCCCTGAGATCTGCAGGGACCCTTCTGTCGCAGGTGCGAGCCCCTGGCGGAGGGCTTTAAAGCCTGAGGTCACCTTGTTGTGGACTGACTATTAGTAATTACTTATCCATGAATTCTTGTATAGTCATTTCGTGGTTGACATGTTGTTCAGTGCCAAGTACTTATCTATGAATTCTTGTGTAGTCAGTCCTCGGTTAGAATGTTATTGGTTGCCAGTTACTTGATCTATTATGTCTTGTGTTGTCAGTTCTCGCCTGGCACATTCTTGGAACGTGAGTTTTTTAATGTAACCTGTTTTGCCCGATAATTCTTTTGTAGATAATTCTTGGCTATCATCTTTTGAGTGCCCATTACTTGAGACATGAATTCATAAATGGTCAGCTCTTAATTGCACAGTCTTCTGGTATGGGCTCTTAGTTTCTGATTCTTTGATGGATCTCTAAAGTATTAATCATTGAGTTCATTTTTATCGGAGAAGTAAACTCTTGTTGAATGATAACTGCATGAGCGAAAAGAACTGGACTGTCACACTCATGAGAAGTGACTAATTGTGTAGCCATAATTTGGTTTGTAAACTTTTCCTCTTTGGCAGAAATATTTTCATTGAGATTATCTTCATACGCAGTCGATCGCTCGCTTCTGCGAGCGTGTGAAAGATATGTCTGATGCTATAGCCTTGCCGCATACAAAGTTGATTGTATTTTAGTCCAACCAGGTGTAAAAGTTACTAAAAGAGTCCTCAAAGAGGTTAGGAAACAGTAAAGCAATAAAATTACGGATAATAAACAAGCAGGTCTATCTCAGAAGTGTGGCTGATAGATAAAGTATCACCCTAAACAGAATGATCAAACATGAAACATGATTGATTTATGTCATTTCCATGTCAGAAAACATATTTTCCTTTATATGTATGAAAATATCCAACAGCCATAAAGCTTACTTTCTCTTCTTTTAAGCCTGTCATTCTGAGTAAGAAGCAACCCAGTGTATGATCCTAAATTCCGTAGGAAAGTCCTTCCTTCTAAACTGTTGTCCGTTTACTTTAATTATTTCAGTCTTTGATTAGAGCTACATTCTTGTAATTAATGCTTTTGTCTTATAATTCAAAAGGTTCTGTTGCAACCATGCATCACACATTGTCTAATGCCAGAAACCCCTATGTCCATTATTGAGAGTACAGGAAGATTTTGAGTAGAAGTAATCAATTATAACTTTATTTTATCAACTCTGTTTGTCAACCTTATCTAGGTAGAATGTCCCATTATTCATAGAAATGCAACTTTCCCAGCACAAAATCATCAAGTCCGCTTAGTTAATCCCAGCAATAAATCACCATGTCCTGTTATTAGTTTCTGACACACAGAGGTTAGACGAAAGTTCTCAATAAAAAATCACCATGTCCACAAAGGTAATTCTGGCATTGAGGCACTTGAAAATTTGCGGACATGGACATATATGGAAATGGTATAATGGCAAAACTATTGCAATTTCATCCTAGATATTTATACAGAAAGTGCATAAGACTTCAAAAAGTAGGCGGGTGCTATTTTTAGCAAATCGGCCAAAATTGGACATGGTGACTTCTGGCTCTCAGCCGACGATATTACAATTTGGCCTATTTTACTCATAATTTTTCAAAGCATTAAAAAAATTTATACTGACACATGGGTTTCCAACAATCAATTATTACTAATTTATTAAATGTACTGATCACTTTGAAGCAGTCCATAGTGTTAAACAGCACAAAACAATTTAACTCTATTTATTCTAATTTGCTCTGAATCCCAAAATAATCTTTAGGCTCTGCATTGAGAAGCAGATTACACTAACACTTGATTTCAGTGTACTCAGTGAACTAATCAACTTCAACAGGTGTTGTTGTTGAAACCCAATAGCACTCTGATCGGCATTTCCTAGATCTAGTGCCTTCACTACCCCTTGCAAGGTCTTCAAAGGTTCTAGATCCAGATCAATGTCACTTTCGTCTGAAACTTTTTTAGGAGAGTCTCTATTCTGCAGATCAGAGTTGTCAATCAATCATTGCATGATCTGAAATGCCACCATGATTGATTTGTTATTGTTAGTCAAAGCGAAAGTTCAAAAAATTGTACAAGACCAAGTTCTGGTCCAATCTTCCTACTTTCAGTTTTTATTTAGTAGCTCTTCTTCTCTAGAAATGGGAAACTGTTACCTTGCACACAGTCAGCAGTAAGGTTTTAGTATGTTAGTTACACTATGGGGGTGTGTATAGTCTCATCCCGGTCGCAACGGCACGCATTAGGGTAAAAAGTACATTTTTTTCCAAGTTGCATCCAGTCGCAGTAGGGTAAATAGGGTTAAAGGTTTTTTATTTTTCATTTTGTTCAACATAAAAAGTTAATACACAAATGTGACCAAAACAGGCAAAGAGAAAACACAACAAACCTTTAGCCGATCCACAAACATCAGCATAGCTAAAGCCACCCACAAATGCAACACCTCTGAAGGCAGACAAGGATACCTTTTTGTCCATTAGGTCCACCATGTTGATATCCCAAGCCTCAAAACCAGCCAATGAAAATGCCGCAGCCATTTCCCTATCTCCATTGCTACCCTCTTCTCTAATTATAGCAATCTTTGGAGCTTCAGCTGATACACCATGTACAAAAAAAAACATCCAAAAAATGAAAACCAAATGTTACAAAAAAAAAAAAAGAAAACAACCAAACAAAAATGCACTACAAATATTACTACTGTAAAACACCTGCTAACTATTTAAAAAAAGTTTTTAAAAAAAAGAGAAAAATAGAATTTGTGATTCAAAATCAATTCATATAAGTATTATATATATATATATTTTTTTTTTTTTTTCAAGGTTTCAGACATTCGCATCAGTTTCAATTTGTGCCTTCCAAACCTTTAGGATTCGACCAAAGACAAAGAAATATTAAAAAATAATGGATGAAAAAATTTTTCAAAAATAAACTGCAGCAATACTAAAGATGGAAGGTTCTTACCTAGAGGTTTGGGGACATTGACCTTTACATCTGGGTCAAAGTTCACTGAGTAAGGCGGGGCAATCCGATGCTTCAACCCAGTCTGTTCCTGACGTACACACTGAAGACTTGCCTGTCGACGTTCCAACACAAAACTGGTTTCTTCCCACATATCTCTGAGTTCTGTCATGCTTGACTCAAGCACCAGTGTGCCATGAATGGAAATAAAAATCTGTGGCAGATTGAGACATAAAAACAATTGTAACAATATTCAAAGAAAGGTATGCACCTTTGATAATCATATTAAGTGTATACTGGTATAGATGCAGCCTTGAGTTTATTTAATAAAAAACCAGTTTGTAAAACATCTATATTAATATTATTTGCTACTTTGTAACAAAAGCTTTGATTCACTCATCTCTCTTGAAATTAAGGAGAAAAAATGCCACTTGGATCTTTTTTCAAATTTTTCAATTTATGCCAAATAATCTTCACAGCATGGTTAAATAAGAAGGGAAAAAAGAAAACCCACATTTTGCTCCTTTTTACCTTCATAATTATGCCATCATGAATTTTCATTGCTGAACATGGCCATTTTTCAAAGTCGATCTAGTCCCATATTTTCAAAAATTAAAACTTACTTGTGATGTCTTTAATTGCAATATCTAACTGATGTTGGAAAGAATTATCGCAATGTAGAAAAGTTTAAAATGAAAATTCAAACTCAACATTTAACAAAAATGTAAAAACATTTTCATAATTTCATCTATATAATCAGATATCTAAGAATTAATAAAATATATCTAACAACTTTAAAAGGCAATGCATTGATCATGTGAGAACAAAACTAAATAAAAATCAAATTAAAAAAAATTTAAAAAAAGAAGGTAGGTTTGACTGCGGTAAAATTTCATTTATTGCTTATTATATGTTTTGACCGGGTGAAATAAGTTGAACAAAAAATGCAATTGATATTTCTTTAAATAAAATTCTTATACCAAGTATTTTTAATGTTTTTTCTTTTTTGCAAATTATGACAGGATGTTTTGTTTTCATTGTCAAAACATAAGCTGAATTACCAAACATATTAAAATTATTGCGGACAGAAATATTGGTTTTGTTTTAAAATGCTAGTAACTTATTCTAAAAAGGAGTCTAAGTTGTATCACCAGTACTGTTACAGATATCTTACTTGAGGAGGCTCTAAATCATGAGCAATAGATTTGCCTAATATACTGAATGGGACCTTTTCGCAATTCAGATATTCAACAACAAAATCAAGGTCTGTCTGTTTTACTTCAATCACTGCTCCAACCTCTTCAGCAAACAAAACATTGAGTGGCTTTTCTGGGGAAAAGCATGGTAAAAAAAATGTGAAAAGTAGATGCTTTTGGTTCTTTGATGGAGGTTGAACAGAACTGTGTAAAATATAATAATTTTATGACAAATTTTCCTTCTGATAAATACAAGTTACATTTTTACTGACAAAAGAATAAAACGACGTAAATGATACAAATGTTTCAAATTCTCAACATAATAAAAATAATTACAGCTTACAGTACTAACAGTACAAGTCATTCTAATGAAGGCATAAATGATTTTTTACTGACAAAAGAATAAAACGACGTAAATGATACAAATGTTTCAAATTCTCAACATAATAAAAATAATTACAGCTTACAGTACTAACAGTACAAGTCATTCTAATGAAGGCATAAATGATTCTCAAGTTGCATATACAGTATAGGAGAACATCTCAATATCAGATTAAAAACAAACAAATAGACAAAAGCAGAAAAGCTTTTATCAATAAAAAATTAAAAAAAAAAAAACAACTTTCCCTTTTCACTTACCTTCACTATTGAGAGGAATATCAATTATCAGACCACAATTTCCACCAAATGCCATTTCCAGCAAACAAGTGATGAGGCCACCATCACTGATGTCATGTCCTGATGCTAGTTTAGAATCTTTTCAAGCAAGGTGTAAGAGTATACAACAGAAAAGTTCTACCATAAACAGGCATAAGATGTGTTACAGAAAATTGTTCTAGTCTTACCACATCAGAATTGCAATCTCATGACTTTAGAGCTTTTATGCTAAGAAAGATGGAAACTGTAAATTGTATTTATTTTAAAATTTTTGTTGCAAAATATCAGTCACAACAGATTTTATAATTAATCCATGGTTCAGTTTGTGAAGGAATGATTATGATAAGAAAAGACATTTTGTCCCTCCAAAAAAATTTCTATTTCATGTAAATAATATTTTGCATATTTTCTAAGGTGATCTCAGGCTTTCACTTTTTCAGCTCTCCGTTAAGCCAGGGCACCGGTGGCAGGGATCGAACTTGCATATGATGGGTTTTTTTAGATCTTAAGACGAGTTTGCTATCCATTGTGCCATGAATGCCACACCCACCCCCCCACTGGCATCCGTGCAAAGTTGGATGTTTTTTAATTTTGCCCATCAACAATAGACACCCTAGGTTTAGCCTGCAGGCATGACTTGTGATACTATTAGATCTACAAGAGGCCTGCTACTAAATCTAGTACAGGGTCCCCACCAAATCCTTGAAATTTTTTTCAAGATCCCCAATTTTTTTTCAAGACCCCTTTTCACAAGTTCAAAAAAGTCACCACTCATAAAAAAAAAAAACAGGTTGTATACGTAAGTACCGTACTCTTAGACATATTTCCTCTATTATTCTTCAATCGACACTTAAGGTAACATAAAAGATACTACTATTTATTTTAGTTCGATATCTAACCTCTTGAAATTCT
>BLXT01004907.1:215211-230486 GCA_019648995.1 Plakobranchus ocellatus
CAACACACATACACACATATGTTTGGAACTGATGAGCATGCTTGATCGTCACAGTCGCAGAGAAAGAGAGAGAGAGAGTGAAGCACTTTGAAGCTTAGACGAAACCAGCCAACGCAGCCTAAATGGTTGCCGCTGATGTAATAAGTGTGAATAAGGCCTGCCTCCGAACTAGACTGTTAGCTTGTGATGAGCAGCGCCCTCTCTCCCCTTTTCCTATAAAAACACACAAAAATAAAACTGCCCGCTGTGGCCCATTCCTGTGACTGTTATAAAGCGATGGAGAATTGTAGAGTAGAGGGCTGGCAATGGCATATTTAGCATTGCACACACGTATTTTTATCAGTTAGCATGTGTACCACTAATTAATATTCTTATAGATTAGAGAGAGGAAAAGCGTTCATTAATGATTGGCGCCATACAGTAAAAGATCGATTTGGATAAAAATTGAGTTATGCTGCGGCCCTTCACAATAAGCCCTCAAAGGGGGAGGTTCCAAGTTAAAAGATCGACTTAAGCGGCTTTGACTTAAGCAGTGTTGACAGTACTGCTTTAAGTTTCTAGAAGCCAAGTAACTTACCAGGTGCTTTGACTACTTCGCTGTTGACTCTTGCTGCCATACTGAGAGAATCTTTACCACCATCAATGGCTATTCCGATATCTTTCATAAAATTGCACATGGCCACGCAGGCGTCAAGCAAGGCGGCTCCTTCTCCTTCTTGTTTAGCAGGCCACATCCAATTGCCACTGCATTTGACATCCTGCAGATATAAAAGTT
This sequence comes from Plakobranchus ocellatus, assembly GCA_019648995.1. Taxonomy (NCBI): domain Eukaryota; kingdom Metazoa; phylum Mollusca; class Gastropoda; family Plakobranchidae; genus Plakobranchus; species Plakobranchus ocellatus. Next base: position 215,987 of record BLXT01004907.1, read on the forward strand.
ATTTCTTTTCAGCACTGGGCAGGCTTTTTTTTTTTTTTAAGAAAAATTATTATTACCCAAAAAAAAAATTATTTTCCTTGAATAAAAAAACTAAAATTGGTGCAAAAGTAAAAGAATCACTAAACAACTAAACAAACAATGAGAGCTTCACTGAAGTTTTCGATGTATGAACAATTTTTCTTCTTTGAAAAAAATATGTATGGCAGAAAACAGACAGAGGCATTGAGCATCTACTTGAAAAGTCAATTTTTGGCCATTTTTCATATTCAGTGCACATTGATGTATCATATATCAAAATTTAGCTCCGAGTCTGGGGAATTCAGAAATGCAAAAATTTTGAGCAAGAGACCCTTACGTAACGCATTACAGGAGGTCAAGGTCACCAACTCCAAATTTTCTTTAAATTCAGAAACAGTCTTATTTTCCAATAGGAAACACTCCAAATGCACTTTATAAGTCATCATACCACGTATAATGTACAAATTGGATATATGAACTCCAAATGTGTTGGGAGGACTTTGATATGTTTTTTAGTGAAAGGAAGACAATTCTATGACAATGGACAGTAAAAATAAAAAAAGATTGAAATAAATTCATACAAGTGGACAACTTTTTTGGAAAGCCCTTTTTTATTGTACATAACATGTTTTGAAACATTAAAAGAAGTTTTTCAAACATCTATACACAAAAAAATAAATAAATAAAAGCAAGATGAGAAAATAAATGAATATTGTAAAGTATGAAAGAAAAAGAGCTGCACACTTTTAAAGAACATTCACTACTTCTGTTTTCTTTACTTTTCTGATTATAAATACCAGGTTGGTGCTTTGATTTATAGATGAGGATCACATTCTCTGACATACAGTTATTTTTTCTCAATTCAGAGGCACAAATGTTTATCTCTGATCTCTCTCACCTTGATAACCTGCGAAAAAAAATACACACAATTTTTTATACAGTATGCATGAACACAAATAAAAAAAATTATCTGCATGTCACACTGAACTGTTTACTTTCAAGTTGCATGAAAAAGAAATTAGTTTTTTAATCTCAGTCTGCCATATAATATATCCTATAGGCCTACTCAAAACGAAATATATGGCCTTTATTTCAATCCTTTATACCAGTAATGTAGTTCATCTTAATCAGATAAGCCAATGCATATCAAGTTCTCTGAAACAGAATGGAAATAATATTTCTAACAATAAAAATAGAGATCAGCTTCCAGAAATCTTTTTCGAAGTCTACCCCAGATTAGATCTAGATCTAGATCTAGCCTATGAAATATTGCTATTGTACCTAGATCTACACTCCCCAAAGTCTATTCACGACCCAAAACTACTTTGAAGTAGTTACAATGGTATCACTTCATTTAAAATGTTTTTTTCTTGAATTTTGGGAGAGGACAAACCAAAAAAATCGTGATCTATCGGGCCCGAGAAAGCGTCTATGACAACTTTCACTCTTTCTTTCCTTTACGGCAGCCATTTTTTTCCATCTATGCGCAGGTTGAAATTCATGCACAGACGACAGAAAACAATTTCTTGTTTATAATTGATAGTAAAAACCTTAATGGATGAAAAACGAATGTTTCATTAATATCAGAAGTAAAAAACAATTAAATTTAACTTGACAATTGTTCCTTCGACCAACGCAGAAAAAAGAGGGACTAGTTTATTTAGTATGGGCAGATGGAATTTGTGCAACGGGAAAGGACATGCCCGCAATAAATGAACGCCTGCAGCTTGCAATTCATAAAATCATGCTGTTTGAACACTTTTGTATACTTATGACATGCTAATTCTTCGATATAAAGTGTTAATTCCTGACTCAGTTCATTTTTAAGGTTTAAATTCATTGAAAAATACATACCGGTTTTCACGACAGAACTAGGTCATGACGTCACCTTTTTTTGATCAGCAATTAAACAACAATGAACAATTTTTTTTTAATCTTTGAGTCTGTACAAAATTTGAACTTTGAATAAAAAAAAACTTTTAACTTGGAAAAAAAATGTTAAAATTTATTTCCCTCTTACCTTGGCAAAGTCCACTCTTAATCCAAGTCGATCCTTCCTATCGTGATTCTTGCACCCTCACAACTTTACTAATGCATAAAATCACCAAAATAAGAATTTATTGCAAATCCTTGCTAACACAGCTTCCAGAATAGCACATCCTTCGAATAAAACAAACTCAACGGCAAAATATGGGATATTTTACAAAATATCTTAATGCACGCACAGAAAATGTGTTTTCTTAGCGTTCTCTGTTTTCTGTCATATAAAAACTAAGTTTTCTTTCTGATCATGAAGAGAAAAAGAATCAAACAGTATAGCTTTATTTGTGCAAGTTTTAATTTGAATCAAACGCAAAACAAGATTCTGTACAAGGAAGCTTATTGGAAGAAAAATAAGCGCAAAGACAAACATTTATAAATTGCAGATTTTTCTTTTGTGGATCATCAAATGAAGTGCCATAGCATTTGTAATTTTTGAAGTACCTTAAATAGTTAACAATGATTGTTCATATTGCCAATATTAAAAACATTGAAGTAGTGGTTACATGAAACAGGGTGCTTAATATTGGAACCTTACCTTGAGATCAGTGCTGCAGGCAAACATGAGGTTGGTGAGAGATTCTGCGACAGAGAGGCGAGCTCCTGCAGCCGGATCCAAAAGGCCTTTGATAGGCTGCTCTCCAATAGCTGTTGCTGAGCCAACCTGAAGTGGAACATTTTTTTTTTTCGTTTGACAAGGGATGTTAATTACACAGATTTGACATACACTGAAAAATATTGAACTCAACAGGTTTATTTCATTGCAATTACTTAATCTATTAATTTAAAAAAAAAACATAGTGTCGTTTGCCTTCGAACCAGCATGTACCCATTGGCAAAGTAGTATTTTGGGAGCAATGCTCATGAGATAATTGACAGTGTCAATTTTCACGATTTTTGCTTCGGCTTAATCTTTTGAATCAAGCTGTATCTATATAATAAAAGGCTTAACAACATCTAGGCTTGACATTTGTGCCACATCTCCTCCTGAACCACTCTATGCACAGTCTTAATTTTTTGTGGACCATAATCTGCCTATCTTAGTTTCGCATTTAGTGAATAAAAACCAAACACAATTGCTCATTTTGGCCAGAATCTTGACTTTAAGTTGCCAACTGTGCAAGGTAATTAATTACCTTGCAGGGAGAATGCTAGACAGCAAGCCCCTCAAGACATAAGCTCGTCGGGGTGGGAGGGCATGGGTGGGGTGCATGGATTAGCAATATTGCGACCCGGTCAATTGAGCCGCTGCATTTATTATGCTCGGCCGCCAATGAAGTCACAAATTTTGTGAATTTCTTGTGTTTTCATTAGTCTATTTACAAACCTTATTCTCAGTGCACACTTTTATGTTGGATATCATATTAAAGCTCTTTTCTTTCGCTCTCCAACGGTATAACGTTTTAAGCTATATTTTCATTAGAAAGACTGAATTTTATTTTGCGTAAAATGTGCCAAAATGCTTAAGTTTCTAGGAGTTGTTTTTAATTTTTTTTTTTTTTTTCAAATGACCCTCACCCCATTTTTTTTTTTGTTTTAAAATAACATATGGATTGGGATAAGCTTAAACCTAATGTATGAAAAATTTTGTAAATTTGATCCGAAAATCAGATTAGTTATGGCAGAGTAGAGGTAGTAAAGCATAATCAATGAAGCATTCGTATGTGAAGAACGAATCAGTTTGTGAGTTTTTTTTTAATTAAAATGCGGACTTTCCACCTTTTACTAGATTCAAGCAGAATTTGTATTTCTCTCAAGACATTTCCCTGATTATAAACAATTACATGTCTAAATGTTTCAAAAACTCCTCATACACTTTTAAGTTGAACCACAACAATTTCACACACACCACTAACATCCCAATCTGCCCCTGTATGTTCTTAATTTGATGTAGTGCTAGATAAACACGCTATCACACCACAGTCATATTATAGTCGTTCTTTTACATGCAATCATTTTAACAAATATCTACATCCAGAGATTTTCAAAGACATCACAGCCTCAATAGTCAGGACATTGTTTGAATGGACCAGTATCCTTTCATTGTTGATAATGCAAATGAAATTACTCTGCTTAACAAGGCCTACGCTCTTGTCCATAACGATATATTACATACCTATCATATAGCTCCCGTTTCATTATCAAGCATTAAAACAAATATAGACTCATATATGGCAACTTACAGGAGGATATTTAAAATAAAAGTTATTCCTAAACTGCACATTTTAGAGTGCCATTGCCTTCCTTTTATTCGAGAAAATGTGAGGGATGTCCGAAAAGAAACAGGAAAAGGGGCATAACTCAAAGAGTTTTGATCAGATAAATTTGAAACTCACACAGATTAAAGTTCACGCTTCCACTACTTCTCAACGTAATCCCCGTGGAGATCGATGCAATTTTGCCAGCGCGACAGCAGCGTATTGATACCCACTCGAAAGAAATCAACGTCAAGATTATCGAACCAATTCCTCAATTCACTGATGAGGTCATCTTCTATCTCGAAAGCCATGCCTCCTAAATGGCGCTTCAAGGGTCCAAACAAATGAAAGTCAGAGGGTGCCAGGTCTGGATTGTGGGCAGGTTGAGGAAGAATTTCCTAACCGTAGCGCTGCAACCATTGCTGTGTAAGGTTTGCTGAATGAGTGGTCGCATTATCGTGCTGAAGCACAACACCCCTTCTCAAGAGCCCAGGTCTTTTGCGACGAATTGCTTCTTTAAGGCGGTCAAGAGTGCTGCAGTATCGGGCAGCATTGATACACTGACCCTGTGGCAAAATGTCTAAGAGGATCACACCTTTTGCATCCCAGAACACGGTAGCCATCACTTTAGCTGCGGACCTCTGCACTTTGAACTTTTTGGTGACGGGAGAGGATGGATGTTTCCAAGTTATGGAGTCGCGCTTTGTCTCTGGGGTATTCAGATGGACCCAAGTTTCATCACCAATAATCAGATTTTCAGAGGTTATTGTTTGCTTGAAAGTCTCCACCAGGCCCTACACCAATATGCGTCGTAATCCTCATCTCCATTGTCTTGTTGGCATCGCTGCAAAAGGTGTTGCGAAATTTCAACCCTTTGAAGCTTGTGATCCTCCGTTAACATTTTTGGAACCCATCTTGCAGACACTTTTTGATATCCCAAAGTGTCATGGACTATTTCATGAACTGTACTCTTTGGAATTTCGAGTTTCAAAGCAATTTCGCGTATCTTCATCCTCCTGTCACATCTAATGAGTTCGTCAACACGTGTTGTGTTCTCCTTGTTGGTCGATGTTTTCGGGCGACCAGACTTTGGCTCATCACCTAGACTGGTTCGGCCCTCCTCAAACCAAGTACACCATTGATACACTCTCGATCTTGACATAGCACCCTCACCATATGTTTCTGCTATTTGTTTGTGAATTTCAGAAGGTTTTGTTCCTTTTGAAAACAAAAAATGCACAACAGCTCTGACCTCCAGCTTTGACCACTCTTTGATGGGGGTTGCCATATTGGAACCAGTAGTGTTCAATAGTGCGTTCATCAATGGTGCTGAAACTGCACACCGTGAAAGTTAATTTGTTGTACTGGTGTTTCCCGTTTACAGAATTAAAAAATATGGATTGGTTCAAGAATTATGCCCCTTTTCCTGTTTCTTTTCGGACATCCCTCGTAAGATAGGACTTGCCTATTGGGAGAGCAAGGTGAAGAGCTCATTCACTAATCTTTCGCAAAATCAGAAAAGAGGACAGCTGGCATACGGCAGGAGGAGAGGAAGATAAAAACAATAATGGAATGCCACATTCTTCAAGTTGTGCCTCTTTTACAAATGTTCATACCTCAAACTAAAAAGCGAAAACTGAAAAATTAAACAGAATGATTAACTCTGCCCCTTTCTGTAAATAACAAAAACATGTTCACACACAACCACACATGCTCAGATACGTGTTTATTGATTGGATTACATATAAGATTTAAAAACAAGTCATTTCCTTTAACTTCACGAACGAAGCAAATGTTTTTTCATTGGACACTATTAGTGCCAACCAACGCTGTAGACCGGATTATTATTATATGTTGTGTGATAACTGGTAGCACCGCGGCGATAACGGATAGTGATGCTTCCTTCTATGATGTTGCCAGTACTAGCACAACAAACGGTTCATTGTAGGCTTTCCGGGAGGATGAAATCAACAAAACTTGCAAGGTGTACCTCTAACTCTATGATCTTTGTGTATGTGAGGTTTCATTACAATCCTTGGTGAGGAAAGTGTTTATTTTGTTAATTTTACTATGATACACTTTGCTACTGAAATGACTATTATAAGACTCACAATAAAGATTCGACTTATTATAAAAATTATTGATGGCGACTACGACGAAAGTTATATTAAAATTTACAGCAACATATGTGTAATCGATCTTATTACTTTTCATATCATGCATGTGTTAATAATTTTTTTAGGAATTTTTTTAAACATCACATATGAAAGCCCATGTTTCTAGGTCATGCTGACCTATTCTGCTGGGGTCTTGCGCCAGGTAGCTTGACCCCATGACCTCAACTCGACGATGGGTTGTGGTGCGCCAACTAAATGCAAGCTTATAACAGCCGGGCAAGGAATACTTACTGATTTTCATAAGTTATATTTTTTATTTCAACAAACCAATTTTCGGCAATCACATACACACAAAGAGGCACGCACACACATACAAATCCAAACCAAGTACAGAAAAACAAAATAATGCATTATGATTTGAAACTGCGACAATATGACAAACAGATATATAGCAACAATAAACTATCATATATAAAAGTAATAATTCACCTATTTCTGATCAAGCAGGTAAAGAAACTGACATTCTTTCGTCTCTCAATTATGATTTTGAGAGGAAAAAATTATTTGGCGCACGCTAGAGAGCGAAAGCGAAACGGGAAAACCACAAAAGTGATACACTACAGGCTCAAATGCTCTCTCCGCACCGCCATACCAATACTTTAGTGAAAGTCAAAAGTGTATCCAAATCTGAAATGCTTAAATTGTTAGATATCTTGACTCTTAGATCCAATTCACAAGCTTGCTATATTTTGTTGGATTCTGAATTGAGTTTTCAAATAGTAATTTTTAGCAATATAGATTCTAGATCTAGATCTAGGCCTGCCCTAATTCCTAGCATTCAAAAAATCTGTGAGTTTGGATAAATTGAATCGAGATTGGGTATACCTAGATGGAGATTCAGCCTAGCCTAGAGTCTAAATTTACATCTAGATTCTAGATTAGATCTTTAGAGACTGTTTCATCAGAATCATAGATCAACTTCCAAGTTTGTTCTTAAATCTATAATCCAAGTATTTTATAGGAACCTAGAGTCTAGATGTAGATCCAGATCCAAATAGGCCTAGATCTAGATCTGGGCCTAATGCTGATAAAGTTAAATCATCTTGATATTGTTGGATCAAGAGTCTAATCTAAATCTACGTTTATTATTATCCATACGCCTAAATTTGGCAAGTCTCTCCCAAAAATTTGTTCCAGGATTCTGATTATACATCGCCCAATACCGAAATTTATAGAAGACCCATCTTGAAATTGTTGATTCACATTGAAATTATCATTGCAAACCAGGTAGCAACATTAAAATACAAACCTAGATATTTATTTAGATCTAGAACCAGTATCTCGATAGCTAGAATTTATTTCATACTTTCCGTTCCATAATAGTGAACATTTTAATTTAGGCTTAACTTTAATTATCATGGCAATTTTTTATTTATATATTTTAATTTAAATATCAGTGAATTATTAAAAAAAGCGAGATCTTGAATACAATTTGTCAATCCAATATTTTGGAGTGAAACTTATCATATTATTAATCTACGCTTAGATTATTGCACTCCGTAAACATCAAAGTTAATAGGCCTATTTTAGATCTAGACCTGGATAGAAGAAATTTATTTCAAGCTTTTTTGTTTGTTTATCGCAACAGTGAAATTTAGTCGGTGGTTTTTAGACCTATATTTAAATTATATCGCAGTGAATGCAGCAAAATAAGGATCTTGAAATCGGATCTTGATTACAAGCTTTCTCCACTTTTGCTTAAATTCCATTCCTAGGTATTCCCCCTGTCTTCTTTTTGGGTGACCTCTTCTCCTTTTTTCTGATACCAAGCATGATTTTTCCTTATACATCATGCCTTTTTCGTTTCCAAAATATTTCATCCCATTTAAACTATCACAGTGAATTGCGACAAAATCTAGATCTTAAAATGATATCTTGATTGCAAACTTTCATTGCCTCTGCTTCTTCCACTCCAAGGTGTTCTGTTTTTTGGGGCGACCTGTTCTCCTTTTTCCAGGGTTTGATTTTGGTGTTTGTATATAGCCAGTCCATAACAAGGTGATCTCAGCCTTTTGTCCAGGGACCATGCCTTCATGAATTTTTTAGTAGGCCTTACATTTGTGCCTCTTTTTTTAATTTCCAAAGTAGTTCATCTTTCCTGTTTAAGTTTGGTCAGGAATTAATTCAGATTTATCTTTGTTTTTATAGACTTCAAGACCTACTATTTTTAAAATTGGACTGTATGTAAGGATTTCTTTCAAATTATGCAAAAAGTCCCTCTTTAATTGCTGAAATTCTTTCCAAGTCAAGATGTCAACTTCCAGACTAAGGATTCTGCTCAGACAAGGATAAATTGAATTGAGGTTGCATCACTTAACAGTAACTTCATTTGGTTTACTTTTGCTCTGAGTGAAGGACATTACATCTCGAGCTCATAGGGCATAAATACTGAATGAATCATGGAAGCTGCTGGATTAATTTTTAATTAATTATTGCAGGCCCCAAACCCTTACAAATTATAGAATGCAAACTTCATTCATAGCTGACATGAAATGATCCTCAGTTAAAAATTAAACTTTATTAAGGCTGCAGTATGTGAAGCACTTTTGTTTGGTTTATGCTTTTTTCTGGGATTTTCACTTCATTTGTAAAAGAATGTCAGTTTTTTTTTTTTGCCTGGCTACAAAAGCAGTGATTACTCAATCTCAATCAAGAAATATACGGGAATAAGGTATATTTCAGGTGACTAATTCTTTGGTTCCCATTTTGGTTCATGAACTTTTCACTTGGTTTTTTTTTTTCAAGCGTTCATTGCATTTTGTTTATTGCATGTATACCCAAGCTAGGTAAATTATGGTCCTGTTCAGGTTTAGAAAAATCTGCTCAAAGTCGTAATGTTATGAGACATTCTTCAGCTTACAGTTTAAGGCAAACCTCGATTTATATGCTGAAAAATACAATTCTTAAAAATCAGTAAGTATTTCTTGGTTTTTATTTACTTAATGTGACACTAAGATAAGGTAAATTATGTTCAGGAAAAAGTCTTTTTCTTTCCCGTTCATTTGTACAGGCAAACATGCTTGTAGATAATATACCACACAAAAAAAGAAGAAAGAAAAAAAAAGAGTAAATGGCAGTAGAATGAAGTGACCGAGCTCGATTTCCCACATTTCTTAAAGAACTATAATGTTCTTGAAAATTACTCAAGCATGTATCGATAATTTCTTTTTCTTGTACACTGTTGTGGTTATAGATAAAGCAGTACATGTTACAGAAATAGCAGAACTAGTACTAAAAGAGTTTGCTGTCACCTGGGACCAACAAGATGAATAGCATGGATTTTTTGCCTTATGTGGATCATCAATTAGTAGAAGGCTAAGATGTTGACATTTTTTTATTTATTTGAGTAACAGGGCCATCAACATTAATTTGAATGTTTACCAGCCATAAAATCATAGACGACAAATTTAAGGTCTTAATAAATACGACATGGATCAATTATTTACAACTCCTTAAAGGCCTTTTATATAGCCCACAATATTCTACATTTCTTCAGCTCCCTCAACAATGGGATTTAAAAACTGAAAGATACCATGCTGAACAAGGAAAGGATTTGCTGTTTTACATACCATCTGCCATGTAACAACTGCACTACAACAGCTATTGCTAATGATTATTTTTAATTCCTGAAGCAAAAGCTAAGTTCAATAGTATTGTGAGCACCATAGTCACACAGAAATGAAGAATTTAGTTAGGTTCTTCTTCTTTAAGTGCCTTGTCTGGAACAAACGTTGGCAAACATACTCCTGTACACAAACCTATTCTCAGTTACCTTACATAGTTGTTGTTGCCACCCTTGCCTAGTGCCCATGACTTAAGACTTTAAACAAAAGTTATTCTCTGGCTGTCTCTGCTGCATTTGCCTTCAATCTCTCCAGTGAATGCTAAGTCTTCTTAACTCTAGTGTCCTAAAAATGTAGCTGCCTTTGTTTTATGGTTTTAATTAGTGATCACTTTAGGATGAGCCTTTTTCATACCAATTCATCATCACTGGACTTTTTTTGTGATACATGATATCCTCATCATTCTCCTGATATACCACATGTCTACTGCCTCTAGTTTTCTCTCTGTTTCCTTGCTTACTGTCCATTACTCACTACCATATAAAAGTACTGACCATACATATGTAGTCATTACCCTTATTTTGGTTTCCATACTTATGTTTCTGTTTGCCAGTATTGGTTTCATTTTATGGAATGTATCGTTGCCCATGGCATTCTTTTACTTATTTCACTGGTGCATCTACCATCTGATGTTATCATGTACGCAGGATATTTGAATTTTTTATCCTTTTCGATTTTTTTGTCTTTGCTAAAGAGATTGGATTTTGGGTTAGAGCATGGCTTTGAGATGAGCATACATTCCATTTTTTTTTTACATACAAAACCATTCTTTATCTATCTAAAAGTTTATGGAATTTTTCATCAGATTCTGCTATTCAAACTGTATCATCTGTATACCTGAGATTATTAAAGTTTTTTTATATTTATTTTTAAGCCTGAAATGTTATCTCGATTCCTTCAGATTATTTCATCATACAGTTTAAAACGATCAGGAGATATAACAAACACATCCCTACCTCACACCTCTTTTGATGGATTTGAAATCACTGTGTTCTTCAATTCATACAGATCCACACAGCGTCACATTTTTCCCAGTATCTTGCAACTTAGTTGTGAGCTGCGAGCCGGGCTCATAAAAAGATCCGGAGGATTTAGGAGAGTTAAGCTTAGTTACAACAGATAACAGCTGCTGCTGTCAATCAAGCACCTGAAAATCTGCTCTGAATTTGATCTTTACGATGGAATATAATTGGTGTTTCTGTTAAAAATTGTGTAAGTCTAATTTACAAGTTAAAGTAATCTATAAATAATCATGATTTTGCACTTTAAATTTATACAGTTCTTTTTTAAATGTCTTTTTAAAAAAATCGACCCTTGCAATTTTAAAAATGGGTTTTCCTATTTGAATCTATAGATACATGTATTTGTGTTTTATTAGAAATAAGTTTCATTGCGTAAACAAAAAGTTAATTATGTGAAATTGCTGTTTATATTTTACTTCTTCTGCTTGATTTAGGATAACTCAGTATGGAGCATTCCTTTGCGAGCCACACACTTTGTGTGCAAGAACTATGTCAAATTTGTGATAATATTTGTATTACAAAAAAAAAAAACAAAAACAAAACAAAGGAAAAAAAAACCAACAGACTGCACAAATGTGCTCAACTGTCTGGAGACATATTACAGACTTACTGACTAAATGTTAATGAAGATAATGCGGATACTTAATTCAAACTTTATGTGTGTAAATTGTTTTACTTTGATTAACTCTATTAAAAGAATGTGCAGCGTGACTACCATAAAGTACAGAGCAAAACAACCATTTCTTAAACAATATGTGGTGCACCTACAAACCAACAATTTGAAAACATTGTACATTATCAGCCATCATAACAGTATAATGTATGGTTGTGTGGAAAGAACAGCGACTATGCCTGGGCCTATATCTTCACACTCACTAATTGCGACAGACCTCACCACAGACACAAGCAGCCCACATTTTGATAACGAAGATAACTCCTTTCAAGATAAAAAAACCTCCAGTTATACAATCACACATACTTTAGAAACAACTGAAACACATGCAACATAGACTTGAGGAACACTGACTCATCTCACTCTGATAGGACAAACACAACAGACTTTACATCGCAGTGACAATGCCGCAGATACAAATTTTAGTACACAAACATCACATGAACATCAAATCAAGTTCATGATTCCATTTGTAACACTCCTCTCTCCTGATGGCACAATCAACACTATTAAGATGACACAAACACAGACACAAGACAGTCCAACATCTTCAATGATAAATAATGATACAACATTGAGTCAATCACTAAGTCTTTCCAAGAACACACACCTCTAACCGCAGAAGAGGAACGCCTTGCCACACATTTAGTTAGAAGAAAACTGAATTCTGACCCTAAAAACAGAGTATCTTTTGCAAGACACTAGGACAGCCAAAATCAATTCAGAGAGTTATCAAACCTAGAAAGAACACAAAAGTTGTCAAAACACCAACATAAGAAAAAGAGCTAAAATTTTACAGAATGCTAGGACCTTCATGTAATTCAGTAAACACACAGCTTGAAACAGAACTAAAAACAATACCAAAACAACTAAGTTTTATTGTATTTATTTACGGAATTATGAAAGCTATAACTTGTTATTGTAACTTCATAAATGTGTCCTAACGGAGAATTGCAAAGTAAAAAAAAAGCAGATGGGAAGATTAAGCTACTACATAAACAATTTTGTTGTAAACGCTACAAAATTTGGTGGGTTAAAAATAATATTTCTTGCCATTCCTACATCCAATAAGAAAAAAATCGCAATGGTCAATTTTAATTTTTGACTTTGTAAAATATGTCTGTCAGTATGATTACTTATAACTTCCATGATTTTCTTCTACAGTAAAAAAAATTACTTGAACTATTACTCTCGTTCTTCCTTGAACAATCCAATTGTCTTGCCTTGAACAATCCAATTGTCTTGCCTGTTTCATCTTAGCTTAGAATAAATACAAAATATTTTTCATAGTTTTGTTGGGTGATGAAAAGAAAATAACATGAAACCCAAAAATATTCTCAAGCTGACAATGGAACATGCTACCTGCGCTAAGGTCGGGCTGATCTCGTGCTGACCTTGGTCAGACGGTGCCGGCCTTAGAAACCTAAAAATAAAAATGCTAGCTATAGGCACACTGTGCCCAGTATAGATTTCTACTTACTTTTCCATCAATGTCTATTTTTTTCTAGCATACCAAACAGCTTTTAATGTTATACTTTGTAAAAAACCTTAGAATCATCAATGAAGCAAAGATGAAAGTCTTTTTTTGCATTTCTATACACCTCTCCATAAATATTGACAAAGTGAATATTGCATTTCTGGTCCCTTTATCAAGCGAAACTATAGTTTTGCGCACGTTTCTAATCTTAGACTTGTGTGCATTCTATGAATCAAAACACATAACAGGATTTTTGTTAAAAGGCTCATTCAACCGATTGTTCTATGAAGCTCACAGCGTTTTAGACATTACTATAAGAACAGATTTACAAAAATCCTCTGGAATTGTTCCACTGCCGACGTTTGCATTGCAAAGTTTTGTTGTTAGATCCATCCCTAGGTTATCTAATGCTTTAATTGTTTGTATGGGTATGTTATCTGGTCCTATGGCTTTTCCATTTTTCATTTTTTTCATTGCTGACTCAACCTCTTCTTTAAGTATAGTTGGACCCTCTAGCCTTTTCTTTACTTCAGGTTTTTAACCTATCATTTTTTGAAAAGATCTTCAACATGTTCTGACCATCTGTTTCGTATTTCCTTCTTATTCATTTACATAGTTCTATATTTTGTTTGATGCAGCCAAGGCTACTGCATTTGATTCTCTTACCATTCACATCTTAATTTAACATACAGAATTTACTTTATATATTTAGCTTTTGCTCTTTTTCCTTTCTGACCATAGGGACTGAAAGCCTGAGATCAATTTGTTGTGGACTGGCTATATACAAAAACCAAAAAGCTTCTGACCATAGTTCTTCTACCTATGAAATGTTTAGAGTCTCATGATCATGCACAGCTAGAGCAATTTTTACCTCTCTGCTTTTCATCAGATTTTAGCAAGTCCATTTGGAATTTAGGATTAGCCTTTGCTTGTTTTAATTTCTGAAGTTATATTTGAAATGTACACATGACTGGAATATGATTTGAATCGCAGTCAGCTCCCCGCAGTAATTTTGATGTTTTGATGGTGTTTAGGAATCATTTCTGAATGAGAATACAACCTATTTTGTTTCTACTTTTATCACCAGGGTACTTCAGTGTCACTGTCCTCCTGTATGGTTTTGATATTGAGTATTTGTGATGGTAAAATCATTGATTTTACTTCATCATCATCATCAGGTACCTTGTGTGGAACAGACATTGGCGATCATGTCCCTCCACTCAAACCTATTCTCAGTTAACCTTATAAAGTTGTTATTGCTACCCTTGCCTA
>BLXT01004907.1:290161-307068 GCA_019648995.1 Plakobranchus ocellatus
TATAACTCTTTGCATTTTCGGGGGAGGGGAGGTAAAGAGAGCCCCCCTTGCAAAATGTCACGTTTTTAGTGCTTTTCTGTACGACAATTCGCGTTTTGACCCATATGCATGTATTTTGAATTGTTAAAATAAATTTGATACTGAGATTTTAGAGGAGTTGGTTTCTTTGAATGGACAAAAATTTATAGTATGTTTTTTTTTTTTTTTTTTGTCCCAGAAGTTCCTGATTTTTGTATTAATTTATGCAACATCATCACAGCATGGGAGATCCAAATCTGAGGCATCCAACAGGTGAATCAGGCCCTGAAAAGCTAGGAACACCAGGCCAAATGCCTGTGAGTTGTATATTAACTCTAACAGATATAAAACTTACAGGCCATTGAGACAGTTTTTACATTTTACGAATTTGGCATATTTAGTTTAGGATTTATTTAGGAAAAAAACTTTAAAAACTTTAAAGATGTATGTGAAGTTGTTTACTTTAACTAAAACTGTCCTTTAATCATAGATGTAGCATGGTTTACAAAGATTTAAATTGTAATTTTACGACTTTTGACAGGATGAAGTATGTATTGAAAATTAGCTACTGAAATCAAGGCTTGCAATTTTTAATATATTTTGAATGCAGTAGAGGGTCTCTCAAAATTGGATTTATAGAAAGCCCATTATATATGATATAATATTAAATGTGTCTATCACATGATATTTTTCAGAAACTTAGCAGGCTTATGTATATTATGGAGATACTGTTACAAAAACACTTTTTGCATGGTTTACAAAGATTTAAATTGTAATTTTATGACTTTTGACAGGATAAAGTATGTATTGAAAATTAGCTACTGAAATCAAGGCTTGCAATTTTTAATATATTTTGAATGCACTAGAGGGTCTCTCAAATTTGGATTTATAGAAAGCCCATTATATATGATATAATATTAAATGTGTCTATCACATGATATTTTTCAGAAACTTAGCAGGCTTATGTATATTATGGAGATACTGTTACAAAAACACTTTTTGCTAATCATTTGATTCAGTTTACTTTTTATTTCAGAATATATATCATACAATTAACTGTCTCAAATCCATTTTACCCTTAAAATAAGCAAAACCCTACATTGTTTAGGGCTAAAAAAATATATATTGAACATGGTTTAAAAATTGCAGAATGTAAATGAAGCAATAAATTGAGCCTTGTGGCTTGGTATTACTAAAAATTAAGATTGGATGCTGTTTTTTACTCAGTTCAATTTCCATTCAATCATACATATATCAATTCAAATATGATCGCCAGGTGCTGACAGATGAGGAGAGGCAGGTGATGAGAGAATGTGAAAGAGACAGTTTTTACCAGAGAGGTGTGACTTACACAGTTTCAAAATAAGCTTATTTGCATCTGACTAATAATAGTTTTTATTCTCCACAATAGGCCTACTTACAAACTTTGCCAGGGGTTTATATATTTTTAAAGATATTGTAACTGCAGTCTCTTAACATCATGAGGAGAACATCTTTAAAATGTATGTTATTCTTAACATTAATTCAGAAACTTTTTTGATTGCTAGGTAGGCTGAAGACAGATACATCTCCATATGGTTTGTATCTGTAAGTGAGTGTGTATATGACCCATTATGATTTTGAAATGAGAGAGGCTCAAATGGGACATAGAATTTGCAGTGAAATGATGTTTTTTTGTCAATCAAGATTTTATTTTTAGACAAGGTAAAGTCTTTTTAGAGCCGTAAAATTTTTTATCACAGTTGCCTCAAATGCCGAAGACAAAGAAATCATTGTGAAGTGCTGATGATCTAATCCTTCAGATAAGATTTTAAACAAAAGTTCAAAGTAGCATGACATAAATGTTGAAAATTTAACTTGAAATTTTTTATCATGGAGTAATTTTCTGAAAGTAATGGCAAACTGTATGTGCATAAATCATGAATATGTTTCAAAAAGGATTTCAAATGTTCTTTTTTTCCATGTTTACAGCAGATTTTTTTACTAAATGATTAAGGCAATAATAAATTTTCTTTTCCACATTTTCTGAATCATTTTTTTCTCATAAATTGCTATTAAAGAGCCTTACAGCGTAATATATTTTTAGATCGGTTTCATGATTTTATTCAGTTTTGCAGTTTATGAGGCTTTAAAATACAAATCTGTGAGCAAATTGTTATTCAACTTTATTTCTACTCTGCTGCTCTGTTTTTACATATAAATGCCAGAAAAGATATCATAATATTAAGTTTAAGACTATTTTTTACATTCCTTAACTCTTAAACCATTCAAAGCCGCACCCTGCGCCAATAAGCCTTTCCTGTAACCAGTCAGAGCCGCACCCTGCGTCTTGATGTTTTATAACAAGAATCAAAGCCAAAACGAAAAAGTTCCCGGTTAAATATACGCCATTTACTTCCGTTACATGCTTATCTTGCCGTTGTGGAAGAAAGCTGCGATTTTTGTGAAAGGTTTGTGCCTTAGAATTTGTGTTCTTTTTGTGGAGAGATTCAGTTTCCCAGCAACCGTTATAAACATGTCAGGTGAACCAGGGTCGTCTGGTCTTACTGTACACAGAGATCTAGCCGAGTTAGTGTAAATCAGGCTCGTAATCTTATCTTAGAATGGATTGGGGACAATGATAGATCGACTTCAAGTGATGAAGAAACAGGAGACACCAGACAAGAGGTAGAATTAGATCTAGATTTTGACAGTGATACCGATGAGTCTAGTGATGATGATAGTGCCACGCCCAGTAGATCTAAAAGGCCCTGTAAGGGAAAGGCTAGTGCTGCAGTTAGGGCTAAAGGGAATTCTAAATCTAGATCTAGTACTTATAGAGTTCCTCAAGCTGGTGATAGCAATGTAGATCTAATAAATAATAGTGACAGAGCAGCTGCTGCATCAAATGAGCCTGAATGGCTGCAAATTGAGCATGATGAGACAAGGAATAATTTTCGCTTCGCACCACCATTCACTGGAGTTTGCGATCAAGTAAATGAGAACTTTACTCCATTTGATTTTCTAAGCCTGCTAGTTGATAATGAAGTAAAAGAAACACTCATCAAGAGCATCAATGAATTTGCTGAAGTAAAAATTAAAAAAACACGCCCCTAAGACAGCACTCAAAATATCACAAGTGCACACCTGTCAACAACTTTGACCTCCTAAAATTTTTAGCTGTCACTATCATGATGGGAATTGACCAAAGAGGTGATATTTCTGACTACTTTTCACTCAGCCCTGACCTCTACACACCATTTTATCATCAGGTCACAACTGGTGAAAAATTTTCATTGATTTACTCCTCAATGTTGCACGCTGGAAACGCACAGGCAGAAGGGAAAGAGTAGATTGAACCTTTTATCAACCTTCTCCTTCAGAAATTCCGCTCTGCCTTTTATCCCTACCAGAGGCTCAGTCTGGATGAAATGATAATTGGTTTCAAAGGTAGATGGGCATTCAAACAGTTCAATAGTTCAAAGCCCAAAAAGTACCACATCAAAACTTTTGGGCTTTGCGACTCTGCGACTGGGTATGTTTACAATATTCTAACTTATTTTGGGACTAATACATCATACAACCAGACTTGGACACAACTAGTGGCCATGCTGTCAAAATTTTTGATACACTTCTTTCTCCTTGTGTCAAAGGCTATACAATTTATGCTGACAGGTTCTACACAACAAAAGAACTTGTCACATATCTACTGGCAAAACAATTTTATCAGACAGGCAACCTCAATACAAATCGCAAGGGCTTTCCACCAGAGGTCAAGAATGCTAGTTTGGCCCACAGAGAAATTAGATTCTTTATGAATTCTACTAAAACAATTGAATGCATTTTATTTAGAGACAAAAAGGCAAAGAAACATGTAACTGTTGTGTCAACTCAAGCCAACACAGACACTGTCATGATAAAAAATACAGAGAAGCCAGCCATCATCAACGACTATAATCATTACATGAACGGCTGTGACAAACTGGACCAAATGGTCAACTACTTTGGAATGCAAAACAGAAGAGCAAAAAAATGGTGGAGGAAGCTTTTCTTCTGGATCCTTGAAATTGCACAATACAATGCCTATATTTTTTATGTTTTGTCTAGACCCCAGGGAACACCAAAAAGTTCTCTAAAAAATTTCAAGCGCCAAATTGTTAAACAGATGCTTGAAGCTGCAGCTGTAGAATTGCCAAATCACCCAGAGAGAGTGATGATAAACAGAAGAGGAGGCAGACCATCTCAAGCACAAGCTTTAGAAAGGCTTCAAGGCATGCACCTTCCTCTATATGATGTCGTATGCAGCACAACAGAAAAGAGAGTACGCACTCATTTCTACTGCAGCGGCTGCTCTGTCAAAACATATTTGCACCCGAAAGAGTGTTTTTACACTTATCACACCAAAGTCAATTTGTAAAATCAAATTCAAATTTCTTGTAAATAGTAACTTTACACTGTGCAGTTTTTTTTTACAATTTTTGTCATGTAAATACGTTTTTTTATAAATTTTCCTAAGATGAGATTACGACCCTGATTCTCTGTTACTTCACAATTCTCAACATAACTTTGTCAATTTTCAAAATTTTTCCATAACATTTGCTGTGGGTAGAGATAAATAGACACTTATTTCTCTAATGGGGATTACTGGCTGAGAAGTGACAAGATGAGTGATCAGTAAGCACATAAAGGTGAGGAAAAAAATGTTTTGTAAAAAAAAAAAATTCCCTTTTGCATTTTTTTTTTATATAAATCCCTTTATACTATAAACTTCATCTTGCTAATTATATAAACTATAAAGTCCATTCAATTATCTTTAAAATGATGTATAACACTATAGTAATTATATCAAAACGACTTTGAAAAAAAATTAATTAAAAAATTCATATCACTGTTTTTTTTATCAAGGGAAAAAACCCCGAAAAAAGTGCGTAAAAAACCGACTGGTTTAAGAGTTAAGCAATGTTATGCATTAAAACGTTCTTAATTGGCAAAAGATCCATGTAAATGTTTGTGTATTTTTTCTGATGTCTGTGACCACAATTCATTCTAACTGACTTTTAATAGTAATCTCGATGTTCAGGAGAAAGTACAATTCCAGTTTTCCATGTAAATGCATTTATACAATCACTTTGATTTTCTACCATTATGTCTAAATTATTATGATGGCTGTGAAATGAAAAGAAAAATTAAAATGTACAGCTTTCTCTCAAGGTTGATGGGTAGTGTTAGACTCTGCACTATAAATGGTCTAGTTGGAAAATGAAGACATCTAATCTTAAAAATCCTCTCACTTTTCTAAGTTTCCCCTGCCACACACACACACATACACACACCATTATTTCCATATGAAGCAAGGACTTCTCTCTAGCTTCAAGGTTTCCTCTTTTAAAAGCTATAACAATATAAAAATTTACTACTGCTCTCTGACTTGCCGACACTTAATCAGTTACATCAAACTCTGTATCTGGACTGGCGTCAAACTGGAGAATAGGTGGCAAACTAAATGAATGAGCATCGCCCATATAATCTCAGTCAAAGTAAGGAGAGATTTTAGGAGAAACAGAATGGTTTTCCAAGAGGGACACAAACAAGGGTATGAAAAATTGACTCAATAGGTTGAATTGATTTATAGCTACAGGCTGCTTTGAGGAACTACACCAACAAGGAATAATGATACTACATTATCAGTATCATATATGATTATAAATTTAACTAGCATAATGAAGGTCCTGTAGAAAACAAACGACACTAAAAATACTCTTCCCTGGAAATGTTATTTGACTAGCCTTAGATTTCTGGTTCAAACGCCAAAATTTAAACCTCTAATAATGAGGAACATGAGGTTGAAACAGATCTGCATCACATAAACATGAACATTGCATATATTTCTTGTCCATAATGAATTTCTGCTGTTGTTTTCTTAAAAGAGATTTCTTCATTGCTTTACTCTCTTCTTTTCAGCTTTACCACTTTCCTTTGGTTGTATGGTAGGAGCTCAAGGATTGGTAAGAATGGGTATGTCGTCTTGTTAATTTTTTTTTTTGTTTTGTTATTTTTATGCCATGATTTTGCATGCAGGTATTTCTTTTTAGATCGAGGATGGCACTCTTATTATACACATATATATGTCTCACATTAGTTAAAATTTTTTAATTCATTCTTTTTCTGTACGCAGAAGCTTTATTTTGTTTTAGATAATAGAGAGAGGCTTTTTTTAGAAACACTCATAATTTCTTTCACCTCTTGTGATTTGACTTTTCATTTACTTTATTAGGCAGCTCATTGGCTGACTTTATCAATTGCGGAATTAAAAAGGGGGGAGGGGGGATTATGAGTGCAAAAATTATGATATTGAATGGGAGGAACAGACGAAAAGATTGGGTTTTCATTCATGAGTCTCTTTGCAAGACAATTCAAGCTATCTAGTTAGCAATGCCTCTTGACAAGAAAGCAATAGAAAGCAGAGAAAGCAGAAACAAAAGGTAGAAAAGATGTAAATATCCATACTGAGGTTAAATGGGATGAAAAATTGTTATCCTTTCATAGGGCACAGCTATCTTATGGTCATTTGTATTTTCTTAAAAATCAATGCCATTCTAACTGCACTAGTTCACAGGCCAGGGCTATCATACATTTACCTGGTTTCAAAATAATGATACACTTAAAGTTCATTCTAACACCTTCATTGAATTTCCAGAGAACTATGCTTGTTTAATCTAAGATTTCAATTAAAACAAGAATAAAAAGGACACTTATGTTGTTTTTATGATGTTAACATTCATTGGCTTCATTATCTTTTGGAAAAAAAACAGTCATGAAAAGATGACAGCTATATTTGAAGAAACTTTACCAGTTTGTTTAATTGTCAGGGATAGATAACATATTTTTGATTTGCAGAAGATAGAACTTTGAAAAAATTTCTTTACAGTATTACTTTTATAGTAATTGCAAATATAATGCAAATAATGTAGAACTGATCTTTTTCTTTGCCTTGTTAGAAAGTACAGTTTGTATGTTTGTTTGTATCTTTCAGGTTATTGGAGTCCTCATCCTCGGTTTGGTGCTTTTCCAAAAATGATAAGTAAGAGTTTATACTAATAATAGAGGTTCTGCTCAGTTGGCTGTGATTTTTAGAAAATTTTAGAAATGTAATGGAAGAGCAATTTTTGCAAATGTGATGTGGATATTATAGTGTTATTGGATAGCAGATAAACCAATTGATCATTTGTGCAAAAGAAAAAAAAAACTGTTTTATGGAAGAAAAAAATACAGATTTGAAAGAGATTGTATCTCTGTTATCAATGTCTCTGCTCACCATAGTACCATCAGCATCACCCGGGTTCCGTCATTGCAATGAGATAGAATACCATGTTTCACCACCTGTTTGCAAGAGTTTTGTCTTTTTTGTGGCTAAAGTAGGATAGTTTTAACTTCTTAATTGTATTAGATTATTTCCATTTTATGCTTGTTTAGGAATGGCACAACTTAATGCGAAATGTATTTAGGCCTAGTGAAATACTCAACAAGAGTTAATTTTCTAGTCCTTGGTATAAGCAGTACGTGTATAGATTTAAGATTTTAAGAATTTTCTTTAATTATGTTTTCAGTTGACATTTGAAATTATTATTTCTCCAATAATTGATGTGAAGCACTGAAACATCCTAGGTGTTATTTCTTCCTTCTTGGATGCAATCATTTGTTCCTTAAATATGCTTTCTTTATTCAATCATCTTACTTTATAATTTTTCTCCAATAACATTTCTATTCCTGGGGAACATATTTTTTTTTTTTTAACTTAGTCACAGGTTGCATATTCTCCCAATATTACCAACAATTTGCTACACTTTCAGCCCAAAAATTTCTAAAATCTTTCCCATCTGGACTGACCTTTTTTTTTTGTCAGACAATTTTAGTGTCAGTCATCATGAGGCCTGAAATTAAATAGGGTTGTTGTGAGTCATGAAAGTGGCAAAAATTTTCAAACACATGAAGTGCTGTATCAGTAGTGTTCAGTTTACGGCCCATACTGCCCTTCATTTGGCTGTGGTAGAAAAAGAAGATCAGAGAGAATGCGCATTTTTTGTAGATGGTGTTTGCTTCGGATTAGACCCATACATGACTTCTAGACTTGTCCTTTCTCACATACACACACAATTATATCAGATTTCAGTTGAAGATATCGATTTTTTTTTGTTAAATTGTAAAAGACAATGTGTCTTGGGATCAGTCTGAATGGGCGAAATCATTCTTTGTACAATTTTAAATATTAGTACCTGTGAGCATTACAATTTTGAAAGCTTGTTAAAAGCTCTGTTAATTCTGAACCAAGAGAGGGCATTTTTAAGTTGTGGGTATTATATACAGGGCCTCCATTGTTTGGCCCATTCTCGGGACATTATCTGGTCTGTCTCTCTTGTTCAAATGTCTTATCATATGCATTTCAGTAACTGGAGGTGTCGGATACTTTATTGGAAAGATTATGTATTTGCCTGTATGTCAGCGAAAAATTCTTGAGAAAATTCCTCACTCAAATCTTGCAAACGCCATAAGAAAATCTAAGGGCATACCTCAGCCAGAAACCCCGTAAGTTAGAGCTATTTATATGTTTAATGATATGTCTTGAGACCTGTTCAAGTGAGTTGGAAGTTTTCTTTTTAACATATTAAACCACTGTCATAGCCTTGAATTGCATCCTGTGAGCTTCTTAAAGAAATAAAGTGGGTACATATTATTTAGCTCTGTGCCAAGATATAAATCTTCAGTTATGTTTAATGAATATTAAAAACAAAGACAAAGCAACACCTGACTCCTTAAAACTGGTCACAAGGCATATTTTAACTTGTTAAAAAAAATCAATGAATAAGTTATTTCTGTTCATCAATCATCATCCGGTACCTTCTCTGGAACAGACATTGGTGATCATATTCCTCAACCCATTATAAAGTTGTTATTGCTACCCTTGCCTATTTCCCATGACTTAAGATTTTCAATAAAGGTCTCTGTCTGCCTCTACTGCGTTTACATTCAATCTTGCCAGTGATTGCTAAGTCTTCTAAACCTTTGTGTTGGTAAATATAGCCTAAAAACTGTAGTTGCCTCTGTTTTATGATTTTAATTTGTGATTGCTCCAGATTAGCCTCTTTCAGAACCAATTCATTGGTCTTTTTTTTCTGTCCATGATATCCTCATCATTCTTCTGATAAACCACATCTTTACTGCTTCTAGTTTTTTCTCTATTCCTTTTTTTATTGTCCAACACTCACTACCATACAAAAACACTGACCATACATATGTTTTACTTACACTTATTTTGGTTTTCATACTTATGTTTCTATTTGCCAGTATTGGTTTCATTTTTTGGAATGTATCTTTGGCCATAGCTATTCTTTTACTTATTTCACTTGTGCATCTGCCATCTGATGTTATCAGGTAGCCTAAATATGTGAAGTTTGTAACTTGTTTGATTTGTTCGCCTTTGCTTATGAGATAGCACTTGGGGTTAGAGGATATCTATGAGGTGACCATACATTCTGTTTTCTTTACATTCAAAGACAGGCCCATTCTTTCGCTCTCTAAAACTACATATCTCAAAGTTTTTGGAGTTGTTCACCAAACTCTGCAATTAAAACTGTATCATCTGCAAACCTGAAATTTAGATTCTCTCCATTTATTTTTAAGCCTGATGAACTATCAAGATTCCTTAAGATAATTTCACTGTATAAGTTAAAAAGATCAGGAGACATTACACATCCCTACCTCACATCTCTTTTGTTGATGAGTTTGAAATCACTTAGTTCACCTTCAATTCTTATAGATGCAGTCTGATCCCAGTATGAAGTTCTCATCTCTCAGGTCTTTCCCATTGTTGTCTAATTTTTCTAGCATACGAAATAGCTCCACATGTCTTACTTTGTCAAAGGCCTTAGAATAATCAATGAAACAAGTGGAGATCTTTTTGCATTTCTATACACCTTTCCATAAGCATTGACAAAGTGAATACACTCGACACTGCTTAAGTCGAAGCCGCTTAAGTCAATTTTCATTCAAGTCGATCTTTTATCTTGGAACCACTCCCGTAGAAGACTTATTAAGAAGGGCCACCGCATAACACGATTTTTATCTAAGTCGATCTTTTACTGTTCCGCGCCGCTCATCAAAGAACGCTTTTTCTTCGATGTGCTAATGCTAAACCCATACTGTACAATTCACCTTGTGTTACATTTCCATCGCTTTATTACAGTCGCAGGACGGGATCACAGCAGGAGGGTTTATTTGTGTATGTGTGTTTAAGGGGTAAGGGGAGGGAGGGTGTTTCTCATCACAGGCCAACAGTCTAGTCTGGAGGCAGGTCTTGTTCTAGATCTATTCACACTTATTACATCAGCGGCGACTCTTGTTTTGCCCTTGGCCGCGTTGGCTGGCATTGTCTAAACTTCAAAATGTTCTCTCTCTCTCTCTCTTTCTTTCTTTTTTTCTTTCTTTCCCTCTAGCACTGGGGCAATGCGACTGTGACGATCAAGCATGTCGATCATTTCCAAACACGTGTGTGTGTGTGTGTGTGTGTTGTGGAGGGAGCCAGTGGCCAGCTGGCTTTGTTGGGAGGTGTGGGCAGTACTTGTTGAACAATTAGACTTGTGTGTGTAGGTCTAGTCAATGTTAGTCCCATGTAATTTCCCCTGTACCCCTTTTCCTCAATTGGGCCTAAAAAATTTCCTCTGTAACCAACACAATATTTGTACTGATCTAGATCGTAGATACAATCTACAAACATGTGCACTCCCAGCCTCATTCGATCTTAGGCTAGAAGAAAAGGTTAACAGAGGGTCATCACTTGGGCGTATTATAAACCCTAACGAGACATAGATCTACATCAGAAACTTAGAGCAAGGTGACCAGAGTAGACTTTGCCACTCACACGCAAAAATTTACGAAGCGAAAAAAAAATTAGTAGCAAATAAACAAAAAAAAAAAATGAATAAAACAAAAACAAACAAAATTTTGATGACAATGATAATACAAATTAGAAAAGTGTTTCAATGAATTTGGTGTACTTGTGAATACTGTGTAGACACCAGTGAAGAAGATGCATTTCCAGACATTTGGGCACCATAATGTTAAGCAATACCAATCACAACATGATGACATTGAGAAGCTCAATTAATTAAGTTTACAATTAGAGCCTCAAACGTCCTATTTAATAGTTTAGTAATGAATATAAAAATAGATGAACCTGTGAGCGATTTTGGTAAAGGAAACTGGGGTTCTGCAAATACCCCCCCCCCCCCCAAAAAAAAAAAAAAAGAAAAGAAAAAATATATATTATGTCTAGAAATAAATATATATAAACTAAGAAAGAGAGAGAGAGTGTGTGTGTATGTGTGTTGGTACTTCAATCAAGGAAGATAACTAAACAAAATCACGTAAGTCGATTTTTTATGTAAGTCGATGTTTTTAATTATGTCCCCTTGACATCGACTTAAGCAGTGTTGACTGTATTGCATTTCTTGACCCTTTATCAGGCATAAAACCAAACTGTTTTGTAGATATTTCTGATCTTAGACTCTTGCGCATTCTATGTATCAAAATGCGTAACAGAATTTTTGTAAAATGACTCATTAAGCTGATTGTTCTATGAAGTTCACATTTTGTTGCTCCTGGTGTTTTAGGCAGTCCTACAAGAACAGATTTACAAAGGTCTTCTGGAATTGTACCACTATCATATATTGCATTAAGAAGTTTTGTTGTCAGATCTATTCCTAAATTATCTAATGCTTTAATTATTTATACTGGTATATTATTTGGTCCTGTGGCTTTTCCATTTTTCATTTTCTTTATTGCTGCTTCTACCTCATCTTTAAGGATAGTTGGGCATTCTATGTTTTTCTCTATTTAGGATTTTTTTGCACCTATCATTGTAAAAAAGATCCTCAACATATTCTGACCATCTGTGTAGTATTTCCTTCTTTTCCTTTAACATTGTTCCTTCTTTTGATTTGGTGCAGCCAGGGCAACTGCATTTGATTTTCTTAACACTGATGTCCTTAATTTTAGCATGCATGAATTTTCTGTCTATATTTAGCTTTTGCTCTAATTCCTGACATTGTTGATTAATCCATTCTTCTTTCGCCACGTTGCATTTTATTTTGATGTTTCTTTTTAGGTAATTGTATTTGACTTCTATATTTTTTTTTTGCGCCTTTCTTCCATTAAATCAAGTATTTCTTTGTTTATCCATTTCTTATACTTTTTATCTTTTTTGGGAATGTTTTTCTCTCATTTTTGACCATAATTCTCCTACTTCTAAGATGATATTCAGTCTCATATTTGTTATGCTTAGCTATAGCAATTTTGTCTCTTAGTTTTTCATCAGATTTTAGTAAGTCCATTTGGAATTTAGACTTAGCCTTTGCCTTTCTTAAATTCTTAAGTTTTATCTTAAATTTACACATTACTGGAATATGATCTGAATCACAGTTGGCTCTTGGCAGTGATTTCGATGTTTTGACGGCGTTTCGGAATCGTTTCTGAATGAGGATGTAATCTATTTTGTTTCTACTTCTATCTCAGGAGCTCTTCCAAGTCCACTGTAGCCTAGGGTGGTTTTGATACCAAATATTTGTGATTGTAAAATCATTGATTTGGCACTATTCAATTAGCCTACCTCCCCGCTCATTTACAGTCCCTATGCCACTGGGCCCAACAACATCTTCTGCTCTTTCATCCCCAACTTTTGCATTGAAATCTCCCATTATTATAATTATGATGCCCTCGGATTTTAGATATCCTTTTGCTTTTTCTATTTCTTCATTAAACTTTTCTACTTCTACATCTTCAATGTCAGATGTTCGTGCATACATTTGAATAATCCCTAGATTTAATGGTTTGGCTACCAATTTAGTTACAACTACTCTATCTGAAACTGCACACCAACTCCCCAGACTTTTTGCCTTTTTCATGCGTATGTCTTCCCTGAGTAAATTAGAGTTTTACTACCTAGTTTCATGGAATCTGCCCCTGTCCATCTTACCTTGGGAAGCCCTAGGATGTTAAGTTTTATTCTGTCCATTTCTTTAACTCTTAGTGTCCAGCTCGCCACATGAGGTGGCGGGGAGCTGGTACCAAAAGGACGGCTTGACACATGAGGTGGCGGGAGAGTTTTCTTTATTTAACACCGTATCTAATCCAATCCACTTTTATTTTCAACCATTTCTATTTATAAAACTCAAATTTATAACCATCAGAAAGCCCATTTATTACTCTTTATTTTGATAGGTAGTATGCTGTTATCAGATAATTAGTACAAAAGTTATTGTACATTATATTAGGTCTATATAGACAACTGCCTCGGCTCTCCAAAACACCTCCGTCCAAACGTGGATTTAGGCCCTCGGACACTAAGAGTTAATGACATTTTCTAATTTTCCTTTTTGATGCAGTGTATGCATACTTTGTTACATGGGTCTAATTGTTAACTTTCTGGGACTTCACCTGTATCACTTTCCTTTTTTTTTAAAAAATAATTTGTCTAAAAATCTGTCCAAATGAGACAATGATTTGAAATGTTTTGCTTGTTAATCAATTTGAATCAATGATGTGTTTTGAAAGACAGTTCTATAATCTTTGAAAGAATGAAAACTGAAAATAACAATGTCTAAAAACCAAATAAAATACCTGTTCCATCCTACTCATTAAATTAGTCTCAAGACATATGTTATAATCTTTGTAGCTCATTAAAGCTACAAAATTAAAATTTTTTCAAAGCATGGCAATTTGGGAAGGTGGATCTGAAGAGGGCTCTCAGGCTGAGAGCAAGATTTCAGATGACTATGCAGCTCTTGAAGGTTTAGATGACAGGAATAGACCATCTGTAGATAGGGAAGGTAAATTTTTCTATCCTGTTTGTGAATGTTAAAACTTAAAATTTACATGTAAAAGAATTACATCAAAAGTCTTCATTATTAACTCTTTATTTACAATCTAATTTATGTAAATTTATTTTCCCTCAACAATCTTTTTTTTTTCAAAAGTCTCACTTTGGTTTATATCGATTTAAGTATTCAGTGTAATCATAAGCAATTGACAAACTGATATCAGAAAATTGATAACTTTTCAAAAGTCTCACTTTGGTTTATATGGATTTAAGTATACAGTGTAATCATAAGCAATTGACAAACTGATATCAGAAAATTGATAACTTTGGTGTTTAGCCCTGATAAAAAAAGGCTCTGTCAGTTTTGATGATTGTTGCTTACCTAGTCACCCATTTATTGATGATCTCAGGGGCTCTTTCAGGTAAAGATTTTGTAAGGCATCCAATGCTTTTGGAAAACAACATATGTCCATATTATCACTTGTCATGCTATTCCTTACCTTTACCAAGTAAATCTAGGTGCCCTATATATCTGTTCCCAGCCATTTCATAGCATGTAATAGCCCTCTTACTAGCTATAACGGAGGAGGGAATTTTCCTATTAGAAGTTAAAGATTGGGTGAAATCTAGAAACGAAATACCATTATGAGCATTAATATATTTTTAAAATCACTTTCATGTAACTTTTTGTTATTAATTATAGAATAATTTTTGAACAAAACAAATAAAGAATTTGAAAAGAATTTTTTGAGAGTGCATGGACAAGTTATCAGCGGTAGTTGTGTTAAGGTGTTTTGAAATTGCCTTCATATTTAGAATTTACGTTTATCTTCAAAACATGGTACTCAAAAATGTCATGAATTAAAGGTGCTTGACTCTAGTGCTTCAGCTTACATATCCTATGTCTACTGCTGTTGCAGCATTTTCATAAACAATTACAACACCAATCAAATCATCAAAAGAGGAGTTTCATTAGATTTTAAATATGTAATATAAACATAAATGAGGTTGATTTCTTTTTCTCTAAAAGTTGATGAATTTAAAACATTTGTTTAACCAACTATCCTGCTTTTGAATTTTCACAATCATTTTTATCAAACCAATTGACAAACTCTTGGATTGCAGGCAAAATATGAGTCAGGATTCCAATATTATTCATTTTAAAGACCAAAAATTCCCTGTAAGTGGCATTAAAAGAGAGCTGATATATATCAGGTTAGAGCTAGCAATAATGTTGATCAGTAACTTTAAATGACTTGCAAAAAGTAATAAAGATTTTTCACACCCTTGTGCAAGATCATTGGAAGTTTGAAGCAAGTGCGAAAGAACATCTAGATCTAACTACGTTTGAAAAATTAGTGCTTAGTATGATAATTTATTTAGTAGGCAAATGGCTTAAAAGTAGGAATAAACATAAAGAACATCTAGATCTAACTATGTTTGAAAAATAGGTGAATAATTAATTAGTGCTTAGTATGATAATTTATTTAGTAGGCAAATGGTTTAAAAGTAGGAATAAACATAAAAAAATTATTGACTTTATTTTATGGAGGTTATTATTGAGCAATTTAGAGTGATAACTTATTGTGTTGTTTTTTTTTCGAATCAGTCTTTTTTTAGTGCTTGGCAATAAGATTTATAATTAAAAAGAATGTTTTTATTTTGATTTTCTAAGTTTATCTTTTATTTGCTGGGTTTTATTTTTTTGTCATGAAATATCAAAAGTAGTTGTATGAATCTATATTATTTCAGTTAAAGTTGAAAGCGAAGAAGAAAAAAAGTCAATAACATATGATGAACTCAGGAAACAGAATCGGCGGGAATATGAGGATAGCTTGGCCAAACGTCCTGTTAGACCACCTGGCTCTCCCTCCTATAAAAATAGTCCATTCATGCCTCAACAGCCTTGGCCTGATAAGCCTAAGGCAGGCTCAGGTTTAGAGGACGAAGATATTGAGTCACAACCTTCATCTCCCCAGGCCCCCACAAAAAGTAAGGCATCTTTTTCTTTATTTACATCTGTACCACTCTTTGGAAAATAAAATTTAGTCAGGGATGAGGGATTATCTAAATTTTTGAGATTCTTAAAGTTTTGTACTGGAAATTATTTCGTGATTGGAAAGGATATGCAATAAAACAACCTAACAATGGATGTTTATAGTGAATAAAAACTTTTAATAGTCAGAAAGCATGCATATCTTTGGAACATACGGCTAAAACAATAGAATTTTACTTTGATTTTAATCATACTGAACATTTTTAAATCAAAATTATTTCTTGTACAAGGGTCTAGATTCAGTTTTTTTAAGTTCATATGGCAGTAACATTTTTTTTCTTCTTAACTTTCAGAAAAACGGACAAATATTTGGGGTGATCCTATAGATGACTGAGAGCAGAAGAATTTGTTGTCACTTCCTATGACAGAGAGCATGATCACAAGGCTAAACAATATTGAGAATAAAATGACCGAGAGGCTGATTAGAAGTATGGAAAGCAGGATTATTCAATAATTTTAGCACATGAAATTTTTTGGAATGTTAATTGTTTTGTTGTTTTTTAACTAGTGCATAAATAATTTTCAAAAATTCTGAAAAAAAATGAATGCTATGTTATAATTAAAACATGACATGAGCTGCTGATAATTTTATTATTAGTTTGTTTAGAACCTTAATATAATAATAATGTAATCCATTAGTATCATTACACTGGCAGCATTTAACAGGTTTCTTTTTTTTCTGCAGTTTTATTATTGTATGATTAAAATGTTATGTAAGGCACATCTATACTTTGAGACTAGTCTTAATGAGTCAGTGGCTATAAGTTTAGATATTCTTTGAATTCATTTTTTTTTCTTGATGCTACAGTCAACACTGCTTAAGTCGATGTCCAGGGGGCTTGATCAAAAAGATTGATTTACATAAAAAATCAACTCATGTGATTTTTTCAGTTATCTCCCCTGATTGAAGCACTCACTCACACTCACATTCTGTCTCTCTCTCTCTCTCTCTCTCTCTCTCTCTCTCTCTCTCTCTCTCTCTCT
>BLXT01004907.1:316739-334269 GCA_019648995.1 Plakobranchus ocellatus
TAATCTCGACAGATCTGGGCTTTTGACTTTTCTTTCTTGTCCACCTCCTCAATGATTTTGGCCTTTCCAAAGAAAATTTCCTTGTTCTTGATTCCATGCAGGATAAACACAGGCTAAGACCGCAATCAAATGTAGGCTTAGAAATTTAGATCTAGAGATCTATTCATTAATGCGAACTGCGAGCATCAGAGCGAGACTGAGAGATAAGAGGCAATTTCGCAAAACACTGGACCTAGATCGATGTTTTCTTTGTTCATTCAGTCAGTGAGTGATAACAACGGTGTAAATGTAAGCCTAATTGAAATCTATCTAGGCATTGAACAAAATAGACGCACCCCGAGGGCTTGAAAAGTTGAATGCGCCCAGTCTTTTCCTCATCAGCCCCACCCTCACACTCTGACAGTCACAGTCACACACGCCTCTTGCTAGCCTGCGGCTGACGGACCATTCACCACTCAGTCCCATGCCTTTTTTGCCAATCCAAGTCGCCGGCATTGCATCATTCTCTTTCACCCCCCGATGCGCAAGGTGTTCATTGGCTAATATTTTGAATGAAAGTACTGAAACGGACCATGGCTTTATCTCCTTTGTATCAATACCGATGTTAATTAAGATTCATCGCGGAGCTACAGTCCGTTTCACGAATCTTGTAGGCCTAGGCTTAGGCCTTTGTACGAAGCTGGGCCCCGCTGTAGGCAAGCTTATCATGTAGTAGATGCTGTTCTAACGAAAATAAAATATAAAGGATATATAAGGGAAAATAACGGGCTTGTGTCAAGCTCCCGTTGCATGCAAGGTCCCGTTGTAGGTGAGCTCTACTGTACTCCCATATAAAGAAGAAATTGTTAAATCTTTAATCAAAATTTGCTTGAGATTCTGAAGTTCTCTTGGGAGCATTGTTTTATAGCATTTATGCTGTAAACATTATGTTCTTTTTATTAGGAATAAAATATTTAGTGTGCACCACTTATATCAACATCACTTCTTTAGACTTTTCTGTTCTATATACATGCTCTTCTAAGTCCATATTTTTTTCCGCTTCATTGTTAGTAAACACGTTCTGCTATATCGACGCCCACTCCTACTTTATTTCTCTTATATGGACATATTATTAGAAACCAAATTAGTGTAGGAAAATGGGTTCCAATTGATTTGATCCACCTCACAAAGATGCCACCAGCCAAAATCTAGCCCTAGATAGATCTTTAGCGAGACCGAAAGACCTGCCAATCCTTTGTTTGCCACCCATGATATGAACCACAGACATGTGGACTGCAGACAAAAAGGCCTATACCTGAGCTAGTGTGTAAAAGGGAGTGACTGCACTGATGGAGCTCAGAAGGCATGGAACCGTCACAATTGGTCAGTGTGTATACTGAAACTGAAAGTGATGCTATGCTGTAGACTTATGAGCTAGGCCTAGAATATCATGGGGGCCTCAAACTGAAAATGAAGCAGTGATGCAGGCTAGGCCTAGGCAGTAGGCTTATAAATGAACCAGGCCCCCTATCGAGAGGGAAGAAGGATTGAGCACACATGTGTATGTGTGTGTCACTGTGTGTGTAATCTAAATAAATCACATATCCATCAGCCTTTTGATAGACTAGCTTTATGCAATGAACAAAATCATTCCATTTGATTGTTACTAGTGTAGAAAGTGAATGGGATAGGTGACATGGAAGGTTAACGAAAAATTTAATTTACCCAACCAGTCCTTTTAAGGGCCAAACATCACTTAAAAAGACTAAATGAAAAGCAAGGAGATCTCATTTTATCGATTTTTTAACTCAAGAGAAATAGCTGCAATATGTAGCTACTTTTCATTCATCATCAGGTGCCTTGCTTTACAGCGTTGGCGATCATGGTCCTCCACTTTTTCCTGTCCTTTGTTGCTTCTATTGCTTCCAACGATTTCCCTGCCTTCAGCCAGTCTGTCAGGCCTTCAATGAGCTTTTCTTGTTGTTTTCCCCTACTGCGTTTTCCTTCCAACATTCCTGTTGTTACAAGATTCTCTAACTTTTCTCTTCGCATAACATGGCCGAAAAAGGTTGCTTGACGTTTACGGATTTTGCTTATGAGTAGTCTTGTTGTATGAGCTTCCTCTAAAACTGTGTCATTTGTCTTCTTTGCTGTCCATGAGATTCGCAGCATTCTTCTGAGGAACCACATTTCCGTTGCTTCCAGCTTCCCCTGAGTCTGTTTTGATATTGTCCAGGCCTCACATCCATACATCAAGATGGGCTCTATATAGCACTCAAGGGCTCTTCTTCTTGTCCGGATGGATATGTTTTTATTTGTTAGAACTGTTTTCATTTTCTGGAAATTTGTCTTTGCTTGAGCTATTCTTGATGCAACTTCGCTGTTGTTTCTTCCGTCGCTTGAGATCAAGGATCCTAGGTATTTGAATTGGTCCTTTTGTTTCAGCCTTGTTCCTTTAATATAGATGTTGATTATTGGCAATTCTTGTTTTCGACTGACAACCATTACTTCCGTCTTCTTTCTGTTCAATTCCAGCCCTTTCTTTTCGCTTTCTTCTTTAACTATGTCAAGTAGCTGTTGTAAATCTTTTTCGTTTTCTGCTATTAGAACAGTGTCATCAGCATATCTCAGATTATTGATGTTGCTCCCTCCTATTTTAATTCCAGGGTGTCCCTCAAGATTGCGCATGATTATTTCACTATAGAGAGAGAAAAGGTCTGGAGAGAGTACACAACCCTTTCTGACACCTCGCTTGATATTTTGAAACTTGCTTACTTCTCCCTCTACTCGCATTGCTGCTTTCTGATCCCAATACATGTTTTTTATTATTCTTAAGTCTTTTCCATCTATCTTCAGCTGTGTTAGTTGTTTGATGATCTCGTCATGGCGAACTCTGTCAAATGCCTTGGTATAGTCAATGAAACATAGGTATACGTCTTTCTGTACTTCTAGAGCTCGTTCAATCAAAGTTCGCAGAATGTAGATAGCATTTGTTGTACCTTTTCCCTCTACTTTTCATTATATGCACAAAAAAAATATACAAGGGGGCGTCGGTGGCACAGTGGTTTGCAAGTCCGCCCTGAAATCTGCAGGGACCCTACAGTTCTATTATGTGTTTGAGCTCCACCATCGGTGCCCTGACCTGAATGAGAGCCTAAAAGCCTTAGATCACCTTGTTGTTTATTGGCCGTATACAAAAACCATACCAACCTAATAAAATTCACTCCTGTCAACAAACGAAACTTCTTCGAAGGTTTCTTTTGTATTGACCTTCTCTTATATCGACAAAGCTTGTCTTGAACCTTCAATGTCGATACATCAGGTATGCAGTGTATTTTTTTTTTACTTGTAGCAATGAAAAAGAAATACCCTAACAAATTATGTAAACACCAATTTTGTTAAAAAGCAACCAAGACATAGCTCAGTGTGTCTGGTACAAATATTTTGATTGGATGATCTCCACTGTTTTTTGGATTTGTTACAGTTATCTTGTTCAAGTTTACCTTATCCTCCTCATCTTTGCGTGCTGAGTCCTGATGTATTACATCCATGGTCGTCTGTTTCTCTCGCAGCACAGGGTGTGTTGGTAAACTGGCTGGATCAACTAGAACATCATAAGGCACCATCGGGTGCTGGAATGTATTAGGGTTGTGAAGGTCCCACTGCTCAGGTTGCCCTAATGTGCCTATCAGTAGATGATTTCGTAAAGTTGATTGTCAGAGTAATGCATCTTTTATATGGCCCAATCTATTTAATAGCCTTGTATGATGCTACATGAGCATGGTATTTATGCAAAGCATGTACAAAAATGAAGAAATTAATAGGCTTCATGTGTTCAAACAGAGATATTAAAATATTACATTAAATTATTGTTTAACTTATGTGGATATTGTAAACAACAATTGTTTCAAAATAATTGGTACTGGGAAGTAGCATCAATGTTTCATTCAATATAACACTGCAGCAAAATATTGAATACTAAGAATACCTTTTATCTTTTACATTTAGTGCCCAAATAGAGATAAACCTGTATAATGATATTTGGAGATGAGAGAAAGAATATAATAGAAAGCAGAGTGTAAGGTGAAAGAGAGACAGAGTGATAGAAAGGCAGAGAGCTGTAATGAAAAACAATGGACAAATGCTTACCAACATAATGTCCTTCTGTAGTCCACAATCGCACAGTGCAATCATTAGAGGCAGTAAGCAGAATATTGGTGGATTCTACCAAATCCATACTGGAAATTGTCTCCACATGACCACGCCAAGATCTTATTACTAAGTTGCATTGAGAAATGTAAGTTGGAGAAAAATGAAAAAAAATGTGCAAAAATCAACTTTTAAAAATTTCATCTCTAGGCAAAATGTCTTTATTCATAATAAATTAGAATGCAAAATCAGCTGATGATGGCAAAAGGTCTGTATGAAAAAAAGAGAAAGCAAAGAAAAAAAAAAAGATTTGGGGTAAAAAGATAAAAGAGAATCAAAACAAAAATGTGAAAAAGAAAGAGGATTTGAAAAAACAGACTGAAAAAAATCAGAGTACAGAATGAGTAAGTGATAGTTATTAAGGAAGGCAAGAAAGCAAGTAAGGGATAGAATGAGGACAGTGAGAGTCTGAGAAAAGAGATTTATACAAATACAGAGGAGGAAAAGAAATGAAAGCAAAATTTAGATTGATTATCAATATCATAAACATGCTCTCTTACATTCTGGTGCTTCAGAGGCTTGTTGAGTGAGGCAGTAACTGGAAATGTCCCACACATAGATGAAGCCAAAACTGTCACTGCTATACATAACAGAGTTGTTACTGTTGCTCACAAGACAGCTCACCATTCCACCTTTTATCTTGGACTACAAAGAGGTGGAAAACAAAGAGACTGAAAATACATTTAAGCAATTCATAAATAAACACTCACACAAACTAAATAAACGAATAATTAATTACAAAATAAACCAGCTATCCTAAAAATGTGAAAATATAATTCTGAGAGATGTCAAATTTGTTCCCATCAGGTATGTGATTATAAATATAGCAGAGCTCACGTTTGACGACCTCAGATGCAGCGGGACCCTTACCATGTATACCGCTTTTGTTGTCGTACATTTTATATTAAATATGCCTGTCTGCAACAGGATAAGAATGGGCAATACTTTTCCATGTCAGTGGCACTGCAAGCATTTAGAGATTTTTGTGAATTATTTAACTCCCCATTAGTCTCACACCAGGAATTATTCTTTACTAATAATGAGTTACAAAATCACCAGCAAACACTTAAAAGAGAGGGAGTGGGTATATGTGTGTGAAAATGATGCTTTGTGTTATGCCTGTTGTAATTTACTTGCAGGCCTAATGTGGTTACGCACAGTGAAGCAGGGTGGGAAAACAGGGACTGAGAGAGAGGAGGTGAGGCTCAAGTGCTGTACTGGTAAGCCCAATCAGACTAAGGTATGCTGGGAGAAAAGCAACCTTGAGTTCAGTTTCACTAGATCTAGACCTCAGAACACTGTCAATGAGGCACTCACTAGGCCTACAATTTTTTGTTCTTTTGTATGAACCATTCAGTTCTACATAGTACCTCAAATATTGCATGTAAGATATATAATACTCTATCATTACAGCATTCTTTAAACTAGTTTTGCAATAAGAAAAGAAAGAGATGGCCATCAAGTAATATTCTCTCAAGCCCACGGCACGCACCAATCAGAGGGAAAAAGGGCACAACTAAAAATAATATTCCCCTATTCCCCCCCAATCCAAGGTTTTTGTACGGAGACACAAAAAATCCTTTGCAAAATAAGCATGTATCTAAAAAAAACATGAATGCATGACACAAGTAGTACACTAGTCCTGTCAAAAATTTTTTTTCATGAAAAGGGCTGAGTAGCAAAGGAGAGTATTTTTTTTTCATATTACAATTTTCACGTATTTGAAATGAATTGTGTCCTTCTACTCCTACATCAGGACTTGCTTATAGCAGGATTTCTCCCATCAACATTTTGACTCCTGATGCAGGCGAGCACTACTTTAAAACATCAATTCAAAATTTGAAAATATGCTAAAATCAGAGTCATTGATACATGTGAATTACTATTATGTCTTGTGTAAAAGGTAAACCAAATTAAAGCCAAAATTATTTCAATCACCCCTTCAAACTGAGCCATAAGACTTCCACCCTGGAAGACATTCCACACATGAATGTGAGCCCTTGGACCACTAGCCACCAGAGTGCCAGCATCTTTCTTGTAGGCTCTTGTATGGAGGAACATAAGCTTTGAGATGCTCAGGTCACCATCCACTGTGGATAGGAAATAAATACAAAAAAAAAAAAAAAACAGCTCAAAAATTTTCATTGTTATTTATTATTTGCCAAACATGTTTTACTCCTGCCATTTTGTATTGTGTTTTAGTCCAAAAAAATAAATAAAAATCCACACCAGATCCATGTTTGATCCTCTTCTTTTGTTTAATTTTCAAAATCTTAGAAAACAAATCCAAATGAAAGAAAAATCAATTTATTCTTTACCTTCAAAGCTAATTCAAAAAAGATTCCACAAAATACTGCCACTCATTTTGAAACTTACATGACTGGTCCTGATAGCCTGGTGGGGCAGGTGGGTTTAGATGACAGAAGATGTGTCCAGATACCATATTCCATACAATAACTTCTCCATCATAACTGGCAGTGGCCAGTAGATTAGGTAAACACTGAGCAACAGCCAGCACATCCTCTTTATGGCCATCTCTCTTTAATTAAATGTTTGTTATAAATTAAAAAATATACTGACTACATTGCTTATTTACCTGAATTATGTCCATCATACATCAATTTTTCTTGCTTACAAAAAAAAAGTGAAAAGAGAGAGATTTGTGAGATTAATCTAGTTTCAATCATACGCACTGCATAGTAAAGAATAGCATTTTACCAAATTTTATCACTGTGAATATACCAATTCATAAAAAAGTTATAATATATAATTATTACCATGCAAACTTTTAAAACAATGAAATTTCAAGCAAAGCACCTAAATCATCACTTTTAGCATTTAAGATTAATATCCTATCCCAAATTATATTTTTGGCATAAAAAGGTAAAACTTTGAGAGGACTGACTGAAAAAAAATTCTGTAATGGCATGCAAATCCCTTAACACTTCTAGCATTTATAATACTTTTGTTGGATTTAGGATGATAAACACAAACATATTTAAAATACTAACTTCTAAAGAATAAGATATAATTATAGTAATAACAATAATCTTCTAAATTATGACTAAAATAAAATATTTATGCTTAGAGTGCAATTGTAAAATGATAGCACACAGACAGAATCTGAAAGTCTCACCACATCATCATGCCAGTAAGGTGTAGGATGTTGAACATGATGAATGTTGCTATCACTCAGAGAATCATAATAAATGTTGATGCGCCTGTCCCAACCCACAGAAATGACATACCTGTCAAAATTATCGATAACAATGTGTGCCATTAGTTATGGCTGGAAATGCACAACAGAGTCCGTTTTTATTTTTGCTTTTTTTGTGCACTCCATGCTCAAATAAGGTCTACTCAAAGTATGTGATTTGTTTCCAACTCAATGCAACACAAGCCCAAGGCAACTTTACAATAGTTTCAATGTGCTTTATTTTATTGCGCGGGTCAAATTATGGGACTGTTTTCCTTTGCTGAGAAGTAAAAATAAATTTGGGAAGTAAGATGAAATATCATACCTTTATAGAGCTAAATTTACATAGAGAACCACTTTCACTCTGTATTCATCTTGTATCAAAAGCAAAATTACCTGTTTTTGTTCATTTCTATGTATGTGACATCACAAATTTCATCATTATTGGCCTCTGAAATACAAATAGAAAAAGAATGTTAAAACAGAATATCCTGTACAAAATACAAAGAGTGTTACTTTACCTTTCACATTAATTTGGTTTTCCAGCTTTTACAAAATCTATAAAAAGGCAAAAAGTGATTATCAATTACCTGAATTTTTCTTTGACTTTTTCTTGAGAACTCGAAGGCAATGTCCATTATTGTAATTCCATATTTTAAGAATGCCATCTCTACCTCCTGTTATTAGTCTGAAAAAGTACAAATAAAATTAAATCAAGGGAAAGAGCACGTAATTCATTTTTTTTTTTTATTTTAAGAAAAAAATTTATTAAAATCATTGAAGGCAAGTAGCTTTGCTTTTGAAATTAAAAGATATTTAGGTTTTGTGAGAATTACCTTAGAGCAATAAAATTTTACCTTCTTCCTGTATTGTCAAACGTCATACATGTTATGGCCTCTTCATCATGTGCATCTCCATATTCAAAAATAGCTGCACCTGTCTCAAAGTCCCACAACTTTATAACCTATACAGTACAACCAAAGGATAAAAATAGGTGACCCTAGATTTAAAAAAAAATAAATTTAAGAAGCAATACTTAACATACGCTTCTTTTTGCTTTCTTACATATTTGAAAGCTTAAATGCATTTAATCTATTTTTCAAAATTAATATTTATGAGAAGGAGAATATGTTAGAGATAAAGTCAACACGAGGTAAAGACATGACTTCAATGCTTTATTGATTGTTTTGTATCTTTTTTCATAGTATATTTGTTGCCAATCTCTTGTAATTTCACATATGAAAAATCTCTCAGCACAGGCAAAGAGGTAGTTGTTGCTTGTGCAAAACAAAATCAATAATTCACATTCAAAATAAGGCATTGCATAAAAAGATTAATAAGTATTATGGGCATGATTTAATTCTGAAGAAAATAATCATAGAAGTAATAAGGTAAGAGTACAATTTAATAATTTGAGTTTGGGCAATTTCTTTTGTCTAACTTTGAGAAGTTTTTATCATTATGAAGCAACATTATTACAAAAATATTTCGGGAAATTATGCTAATGTCATTGTCAAACTGATTTCAATAAAACATGTAAAGGAAAATCAAAATAATACTCTTTTTAAAACTGGGAATAAAATATTAAAATTTTGACTTTGATGAAAGAATCACATATAAAGATTACAATAATGAAATAATGGTTCAAATGAATCCTGTAAACATATTTGTTTATATATGAAGCATTCAAAACATGATAAAAGCAAATTTTTAAAGCTTTGTATAAAAAAATGTTACATGCAAATCACTGGGAGTGGTCTCAAGATAATGGAAAATGATATTAGGGAGGAGCAGACTAAAACGATTTAACATAGGTGAAAGGGTTCAAATTGTATGGTATGTTGCTATGAAAACATAATGACATAGGTCAGACAGGCTTTACACAACACAGTGAAGAATATGACAACTAACTGCATAAAGTAAATTTGAAATTATCATTTACTTACGGATCCACTGCAGCATGTTATGACTTGTTTGAATTCTGGATTGTACTTGCAACAGGTTACAGAGTCTTTATGGGTAACCACCATATCTGCATTTAACATTGTTCTGTAGAAAAAAAAAATTCTTAATTGCTAATATCATGCGTTTAAAAAGCAGATAAAGCAATGTAAAACTGGAGTGGAGATTCATTCTCAAACATCAAAGGTGGCTCTTGTTTTGCTAATGTACTTATAATAAACAGTGATCTTATTACTGATTTAATGCAAGAAAAAAATAACAAGTTCATAAATATAGATTTCTTAAAATAGCACAACAAAATTATCTATCTTTATGAGCAATAATTATTCTAAAAATGATAATTTTATAGCTCATTAGAGAACTAACTTGTGCCTTAGATTGAGAACAGCCATCTGGTCTGTAGCAACAGCAAGGGATCTAGAGATAGCTGAATAGTGAATAGCTTGAAGATCTCCACGAATTTTGTGACTCTTTGGTCGAATTGTTAAAAGGCAAGTTTGATCTTGGATGTCCCATACCTGTATAATGAAAAAAACAAAAAATCATTTCAATAGGAAAAAAAAGGAACCTACTAAAAGTGAGGATTGTTAAAAGTTGTGCTTCTTGTTACAATTATAAAATTTTTTAATCCTTACAATTTTCTTTGATCAAACTAAATCAGACAGATTGAACTTTAACAACTACACAAACTTTCAAGCTCTAAAACCGTTTCACCTTAATACATCTGTCTGTCGATATGCTAAAGATGCGATTGTCTTGATCGGCGATGAAAAGATAAAAGATTGGTGCCGCGTGACCCCTGAGCATAGCAGTGGGTTTTCTGAAAAAGAAAAGACAAAGAAAAAATTAAACAAGCTTTTGCAAGTCATTCATGCTTTTAAAAGTTCCTCTAGTTTTCATATCCTTAATTGATATTGATTTTCGCAGTCTGTTTTGATAAAACATGATGAAATTAGAGAATGGCTTTGAGTAAATGACTTTTGAAATAAATTTCAACTATTAATGACATTTCATTTTGTAAAAGGATAAACCTTACTGCTTACCCACATACATAAGGGTTCCAAAGGCGGATAATTCTGTCCATACCTAAAACCAAAACAAAAAATATAAAAGGAATAAAATAAATCATGCTTTGGACTACATCTTTCTGTAATATGTAATTTTAATCTAGAAATTAAAAATGTGAAATAAATGGGTTTTGGTTAATAAAAAAACAAAACGAAAAGAGCACTGGTAACCAACTTACCTCCTGTGACAATAATAGTCTTTGATTTGGAAAAATCAAAGACCTTGACACCTTTATAGACCTTAAAGACTGTCTCGTCTGCATCAAGCCTTGTTTTCGGCTGGTTATAAGAGTATTTGAGTCGAGAACGTTCATTACTTGTATTCATGTCTTTGATCTCCTTCAGTTGCTGCTCTACATGTGTACTGCCTATAGTTGAGCCTATAGAGGTAAAACAATTTTCGTTTATAACAAATTAATGTTTTAAAAAATATTTAGAGCTACATATGAAGTGAAACTATACATTGTGTGAAAATCACAGTACCTAATCTGAATGTAAGAAATTGTTAAAAAATCATCAAATAAAATATATTTTGGGCTCTTAAAAACTAAAATCATATATAAAAAAGATCATAAAGGGTGCTTCAGATTGAAGATGAGGCAAAACAAAAAATCCAAAACAACAACAATCAAACAAACAAAGGGAAAGGATCATTTGATATACAATGAAGTGAATAGATAGTATAGCAAAGGACATAAACCATCTCTGATAGACAGCCAGAACTGTTTTGTGCTGTGAAGGACAGACAGTGTATGAAAAAAATCAACAAAGGAAAGTGCTTTTAATTGTCTACATGTAGGGCCACCTAGGTATTCTCACAATAAAAAAGAAAACTTAACTCTACAACATGAATGGAAAAGGAATTAATGATTGAGTGAAGAATAATTAACCTACTTATAAAGGCAAATATTTGCCATACACTGTCATAACAATGAATTGCTTAAAGATCAAAAGATGAAAAAAAAACGTAAGTGTTCAAGGTTCATTATTATCGACCATATTTTCATGTGTTTCATGGGGAACTGCCATAGCTTCCATGGATTTCTTCACTAACTGCATATTTTTTTAGGCTGAAAACATACGAGCATAGACACAAACCTGAATCAGTCTTCCTTCTAGGTGAGAATAACTAAAATTTATATAAGAGGAACAGATAAACATTAAAACTTAACCTACCGATAACCAATGCTGTGTCAGAGTTGTTTGAACAAGAGATGACTTGGCCTATTTCATGGTAGTATTTGATCTGGAAATAAAATGCTTA
Source organism: Plakobranchus ocellatus (assembly GCA_019648995.1). NCBI lineage: Eukaryota > Metazoa > Mollusca > Gastropoda > Plakobranchidae > Plakobranchus > Plakobranchus ocellatus. The sequence goes on from BLXT01004907.1 coordinate 328,417, forward strand.
CATTAAAAAAAAAAAAAACTTTCATCATCACAAACAAACCCGGCCGTTTTTTTTTTTATTATTAATGTTAGATGTTTTATAAAAATTAAGTGGAACCAATTCTTCCAATCCTCTCTCTAATAAGACGCAAGAGCCATCTAGGGTGGTGCTAACAATAAATAGTAAATAGTGAAAGTTAAGAAATCATACAAGAAAACTTTACATGAAATAGAATATTTTGAATTCAAATATTAAAAAAAAAAAGGTTTTACCCTCTAACAACCCTTTTACTTTTCCATCCATATCATTAATCTCTGGATGGAAATAAAAAAGTTCTTACCTGCCCCACCCAATCATCGTGCACCTGCCAACGGATAAATTTAACATTGCTGTTGTTTATCACATGATCTAGAGTAACTGTTGGGATCCAGCCATCAGGAATGATCATCTTTTTCCATGTCCTAAAAAAAAATAACAATAACTTTGTATTGAGTCTAAAGTTAAAATAAATTTCGTTTCAGTTGCAGCAAATGCCACCTAAATTGAGGAAAAGAAAAAAAAAACTCTTCGTGATAATTCAGATAAAAATATTATTCTTCATGAACTTTTTTTGCGTTTGATATTGTCCTGCATATAATTTTGCTATCAACCTGAGGATTATTGAGAACATTGGCTAGAAGTAAGTGCATTGTGATAATATGAAGGAAAAAAGGTGAGAGGAGGCAAGCCTTTCTAAGCCAAAAAAATGTTTGCTTTGAACACAATCTGCATACAATTAGAGATGATGGTTTTATTTTTGTACCTCAGACATTCCCCAGCTGACTTGATGACCAGAATATTGACACAGCCCATGCTGTCTCCATAAAGAATCAAACATTCATCATGACCTGTTGAACTGGTAAAACAAACAAGATTGGTTTCATTTCTTTCCTTTCCTCTCATTTGTAAATTTAAAAAAAAAAAAAAAGCATTATTCATCATGAAAACTTTTGGAAATCTTCAGACTAGTAGATGTTACAATGTATAGCAACATATACCATATCTATATCTTCCCACCTTAATCATTAATTGGAAAGAAAATTTTTTTTTTTGGAAAAATGACTTATACTTAAAGGCGGAGCTCTAAGAAAATAATGGGTAGCAAACAAATAATGTTATGGTTTCTTGTTTATTCATCTAGAAGCAATCAGGCAGAAGAAAAAATATCAAATACAATGTTGCTGTAGTTAAATGAAGTGGAGTATCCGCAGTGTTGAGTCTCTGACAAATACTGAACTTCATTTTACAACAGTAAAATGATATGTTATCTATGTGTTGCAGTTGTGGATTACTCATGAGCTCAATAAGTTTATTGGTTTCATTTGGCAAATTGACAAAAGTCAAGCCACTTTACCTATAATCCAGTTTGAGAGGAACAGTCTCAAGACCACTAATTTGGCAGTAAGGATCAAAAGAAGACAGCTCAAAAAACTGTACCTCTCGGTCACTGAAAATGATGTTGATTTGACACAACAGTATGTTTATGAAACATAAAACTTTGACGTGTGATTTGAAAAAACTTAAGAGAGATAAATATAAAAAAATTCATTCTAATGATTTTCATTAATAATAGTTGAACATGCATTTACTCTAAAAATTCAAATAATTAAAAAATATGAAGAAGTTTGAAAATAACTTTAGATCAATTATAGAATATGTAAAGTGTGATACATGTTTGAGATTTAATTTAAAAAACACAAAAATTTGCTACACAGATAAAGCCAATATTATCATTTCCATTTAAAATATCATAATCTATGTCTAAAGCATTTTCAAAACTTACCCCGTGCCAACAATGAGCTTATTGAAATGGGGCATGAGACAAAAGTCTGTGATCCATTTTGGCTTAGTGCGGTTACTCATCTCTTGATTCTGAAATCCAAATTTATGATTATCATTAAAAAAAAAAAACAAATATTGATTCACTAAAACTATTATGTATTTGTTCCAAGGAGGCTCAATTAATTGAAGTTTGACACTCGTTACTCAGTTGTTGTTTTTTGTTTTTGTTTTGTTTTTTTACTATTCCACAATATTTTAGGTCTCTTTTCATTACATCAGTTAAAACTCTCTTTACACTGATGAATTGAATTAATCAGATTTCACATGAGACACTTTTGAAAAACATAATTTTTTTCAGGTTGATTTTTTTCCTTTATTTCATTGCCTTTTCCAAAAAGCTTGAGCACCAATATTTTAAAATAGAATCATAACATCTTCATCTAATCTTCACCATTGCAATATTCTAACATTGCTGTTTCAAAATGTATATATCACTCAAATTAGTGAAAATGCCACTGGCGATTGATTTGAGCTGGTTTGTAGATATATTCCTGTGGCTTTGTGAGATATTTATTTTAGATGCTTGTGCAATTTTGCTGGGTTTTTTCCACCTCTGTCTTACTTTTCCCCCTACCATTTTTTTTCCATCCCGGGAACCTTCTCTTTCTCTAGTCACAGAACCTTTAAAAAATTCTGCTTATTTGAAAAGGCAAGAATATCTAGAATTTATTTGGATCATTTTATTCTTTCTCAATAGACTCACCACAACTGTTCGACTCCGCTTGAGCTCTGTGCTAGCTGACCAAAATGTGACAGTTCCCTCATGGCTGCAAGCAATGAATGTTCCATCCGCAGCATCGATAATACGTAACACTGGATCACGGTGAGGTATGTTTTCGATCTTTGCTGGAAGATGGAATGCCACCTCCTGCATGTCAAACATATAAAAGTTTGAATGACTGGGAAAATATAATGATGGCAATTTGAATAATAATAGCGGTAATCCTATGCCTGTCATTACTGGTTAATTTATTTAACCATTATTTTATTTTGATTACAAAAACTTTGCCAATACGCTTCTTCATGTGCCAGGTCTATTGCAGACATTGGCGATCATGGCCTTCCATTCCTCTCTGTTGTCAACTCTCGTTGAGTTCATTGTTGGAGGATTATTTCTTCGTTTCTCAGATATTCAGACTGTCTGTTTATTTTGTGTGTTGTCTACCTCGACCTATAGTACCACAAATCTTTCCACACAATATATGCTTTTCTATTCCACCAGCTCTGTTTATGTGCCAAAAAAATTGTAGTTGTCTTTTTCTGATGGTTTTGAGAAGGGATCTTTTGTACCTGGCCATTTCCATTACTTCTTCGTTTTACTTTTTTTCAGTCTGTGATATTCTCATAATTCTTCTGATATATCACATTTCTGTTGCTTCAAGTCTTCCTTCAAGGTCTTTTGTCAGCGACGGACCTTATGTAGGCTTTCATAGTTTTGATTTTGGTGCTGAGCCTTATATTTCTGTTGGTAAAGATGGACTTCATCTTGGGAATGTGTCTTTAGACAAAACGATTCTCTACTGTATTTCTGTGTCGCATCTGGCATCTGAAGTTATTGTGAAGCCCAAGTATTTAAAGGTGCAAATTTGTTTTATTCTTTTCCTTTTGCATAAAATTACCAAAACACAAATTATACGTAAACATTTACTTCAGTTACTATTACTGTTTCTGCTGTTTTTACTACTGCTACTACTGCTATCTCTAGACTAGAGAGTGTTGCTGCTGCTGCTGCTGCTGTTTTGCTGTCTTTATTAAAATTGCTGCCCCTGAACTATAACTATTACTGCTGCTGTTGCTGCTCTTCTGCTGCCGCTACTACTTCTAATACTAGTACTACCTCTACTGTTGCTACTGCTGCTGTTTCTGTTGTTTTTACTTTTAGAAAATTGCTGCTTTAACTATAACTAATACTACTGCTGCTGCTGTTGCTGCTTCTGAGACAAGTATTAATAATATTATGAAAACATCTACGTTATCACATTGTAGATACCGTATGCAATTTCATAGGATGGCACCAAAACGAAAAGTTCAATTTGAAACGAATTTTGAGACATCGGAGAAACAAAATTATCCATACTTACCTTTGCACGGAGGTAAGAATCTTCTTTCTCGGCATACTCGAGCTGCATGTAAGTACAAAATTCGTCCCACGTGATTGTACCTTCTGAGGACCAGTCGATTTTCATGAACAAAGAGTCAATCTGGGCTTCCTGTAGAAGTTAATGGGTTTAGTTGTTGGAGAAATTTCTATTATGGGAAATTATATTTTTTAGTAGTGAAATAAAATTTGAACGAGACAAACATTTTTACAAAGAGATAAAAGTTAAAAACATTGAGGTTTTTTGAAAGAACTAGGAATTTATTTTTGTGTTTCAAAAATTAGATAAAAGAGTCTTTTAGGTACTATATTTGTTTTCAAGAGTGCTGTGTCTAAATTTGACTCATAAATAAGAGCATAAATTGGCCAAATCTTTCCAAAAGAATTTTCAATTTTATCATACCATTTAACTCAATCTGTTCACATAAATTAAAGTTTAAAAAAAAATGCTCACCTCGGAAATCACTAGTTTCATTCCATACGAAAAAATTTACTATGATGAATAAGAGTACTGAAACCACAATTCACTTACTTTGCTGGCACTAAGATGAAGCTGGTCTTTGAGCAAGCGTTTGAATTCCTCGAGATCGAGGCTACCAGACCTATTCACGTCTGCTGAAGCGAAGGCTTTCTTCAGCTCCTCCAGTGTGTCAATGTTGATCTTTTCCTCAATCTATTTTATTATGTTGGTGAAAGAATAATTACCAGTTACATACAATGGTAGATATATAGCACCACACTTGCACGTGACAAGGTTTACTTTTAAAATGCCATATTTTATAATTGACTGACAACTGACAGACTGAAAAAAAAAACCACAAGGTCAATCTTAAGGCTATTGCAGTACAGTTATAATGGATAGCTCTGGATACTTATAGTACTTAAAAGTGATTATGCGACAGCTTTAAATATTTGAATTCATGTTGTTAATTCAAAGCAACAAACTTTGCTAAGGCCGATTTCTTTACAAACGCCGCACGTAGGGCGCGCAAGGGAATAAAAAAGAGATAGAAGTTTTATCAAATACATTTATTACATAAAAGGCCCAGAGTTTTAGTTCACGCATTTAATTATTTCTAGTCTATTTTTACGCTTCAAGATTAATTATTATTACTTTACCCACTTTTTTTTAGGCTCACTTATTAAGCCTTCTAACTATGCTTATGAAAAATGAAAAAAAAATTTTAGTACACGTATTGCAATACATTAAGTGCAAGACAGGAAAGCAAAGTACAAAAATTATTTCATGCAAATTTACATAAAAAATCATGCTGAAAGAAGGCATGGGAGACACCAAGAAACTACATAAGTATAAAACGGAAGAGAAGGGGTTGTAATAGCAGAAAAATAAAGTTTTTACAACGACAAAAATTATTTAGTGAAACATAATAAGATCACTAATTTTGATGGTAATATAATGCTATTGTATAGGCCAAGCAGTGGGCTAAATATATTTTAGGTAGTCAGTTTAAAATCGCTGAATTTGCTCAATGTTTTATGCATACACTTTTTCACCATTAGAAAAAAAGAAGTGAAACTAGTGGCTCCATTTAAGATCCAAGATAATCAAAACCAAACACAGTAGCACAAAATTTCGGAGGTGCCTTTAATTCATTTTTTGCATGTCTTAACTACCCACCAGTAGATGAAGGATCATTTCGTTGATTCTTATTTGCGATCAAGAGAATAATAAAACTATATTCTATGTCCACGCCCTCTCAGGCCCTCTAAGAAGCCAACAATGTGAATAGTGCAATTGATGAAAAAAAGAAGGAAAAAAAAAACAGGAAGGAAACATATGGTGGTTTCCTCACATAAAATAGAAGAAAGGTAGGCAAATTGTAGTGCATCAAACGATTAAAAGAAAAAAAAATATATATATATATATATATATA
>BLXT01004907.1:398015-408830 GCA_019648995.1 Plakobranchus ocellatus
CGATATGTTACAAAAGTAGAAAAAGTTAAGTTGTGTTCAATACATTTGAACCTTTTTAAAAATCTAACAGTGCAGTTAGGGAATTAATAGAGTGCAAGTCTGTATGCAAAGGAAAAAAATGTATAAGCCAGGAAATACTTAATTCGTGTTTTTTTTTCAATAAAAGACAAAAATAATAAAAGAAAGGAGAGAAACACTTGTGTTCTACCTGGATAATACAGTCCATCTTGGTCTTTTCTTGCAATTACCCTTTGACCTCTCAGCGTGTCCAGCCTGACCCTCACCTTTGACTTAATGATCTCCGCCCCCTCTTTGACTTTTCCCTCCGAAAATCGATCTACTGAGCGAATCACCTGGCCTAGGCCCTGTTATTAGATTGACAAAATAACAATGTGCCAAGTATTATTCAGCATCGTGTGTGCATGTTTTTTTTTTTTCTTTTTTCTCTATTTTTATATCCTCATTATCTCAAATGGCATGACGGATATGGCTAATGTTTAGCCCAATCTATCTGCCCGCCAGCCATTAATTTGATAAGTCATTGCAAATAATCTTAGGTGATATATTCAATCTAATAGAGCATCAATGTTGAAATCGTATTAATTTCAATTTTGATTGAGAAACTTTTGAATTTGAAAAGAAAAGAAAACATATAATATGGACCTCCATGATTACATAGAAGCGTATTATCACTACTGGTATCAATAAAAATATTATTGTTATAATTATATTCGGTAACATTAATTTAGATAACCATCTCGTATCCGAGATATGTATGAAATTTTTGTGCAGGTTTGGATATCAACATTGCTACGCGGCCAGTCTAGGGCAGAAAATCATGAATCAATGAGATATTGTCATTCTTTTTTGAATGCACACTATCCGCCTCATTCTAATATCCCCTGAGCTTCTCCAATTAGCCTTCTTCAGAAAATCACATGACTTGGAGATGCGCATCTTTGGAAACAATCAGTTTTTTATTATTATTTTGCGCGCTATGTGGCATGCTAAATTCTTTTATTCCTTTGCATGTAAGAAAGCCAATTACGCAAGTTACATGATGATCTGAAAAGAGCTGATTTTGCTTTCCTCTTCCGGCTGACTTTTTACCTACATTTACTTTGTAATCGACTTTCAACAAGGCCACACCATTATTGCTGGTTCGCTTCTTCTCCCATCTTGTGAAGAGCACCGGATTTTTGACGCCATCGAGATTGTGGTAGTTGCGCATGGTTGGTTTGCAAACGCTGTATATCCGCTGCTCACATTTCCGGTGTTCTATTTCGTTTTCTTTTCTAGACGTACTTAGTAAATCAGGATCTGATGATTCGCTTTGGCTGTTTTCCGAACAGATGGGATAACTATTTAGTTCTAATAAAAAATTTCTGTTATGTCTTGAAAGATTTCGTTCAGTCAACAACACTCTTCTCACAGATCTGTCAGTGAATTTTTGGCTTCCGTGGCCGCTTCTAGGTGCCAAACTTTTATATTTTTTGTTCGTAAAGAATAAGTCTGTTATGCTAATAATAGGTTCCATGGTATCCATTACTAATGGATTTTTTGGGTAATATTATAAATGGGCACGATCACCATTCAGGAAGCACTTCAAACAATATGAAATCTAAGACTCAAAGGATGCAATGGCAACAGAATTGATATATAAAGTAAAGATAAAATAGACTGTTGCCAGCTAGATATTGATACAAAACTAAACGCTAATCACAAATAAATAAGCGATAAAGAAACATCCGTATATGCTTTATCAGGGTAAAATACAAAATAGATTGATTACAATTAAAACACTAGGGATACATGTCGTCTATCTATTTTATATTTTATACTGATGAAACCTATATGGCGTAACGTTTGGGTGTTTCTTTTCATTACTAATTTACTTTGTGAGCAAGTTTAGTCTCCTACATCATTAATATTGCCAACTGTGTTAGGACTGGTGTAGTCATGTTTTCATGTTAGCTGTGTTAGGGTTGAATGTTTGGTGTGTGTGTGTGAAGTGATTTGAAGTTCAGATCCCGTGGTGACACAGGCTGAATAGAGCTGCAAGTCGGCGGGATTTTGCCTGGGTCAGTCACTCCAATTTTAGCACTCGAACTGAACAGTCACGGAACGGTCCTTAGCTATACTGTAGCGGATTCGTTGACTGGAGCCAATATTTTAACCTTCTGCCACCAGAGTGAGCCTACGACTATTTCTATTCCTGAGGCTGTGTGCCTAGCCAGACCGATCGTCTGAGAATTTATGTTTCTTGTGAAACTGGGAACGGGTGGTAACGAAGTTGAATCTGTTGATATTTGATGCTTGAGGCTGTGTGCCCATGCAGACCTATGCAGACAGGTCTACGATCTACTCTATCTTGTATTTCTAGTATTTAATGTCCCTCGCGTAAGGGCGTGTCACCTGTCTGGTGAATGACAGTGTGTCGGAGTCAGAGGAAGTAAGTGGAGAGCTTGAAGGACACGGGTAGGACTATTATTACTGTGTAAGTCAGGAACTATTGAGCGGGACCCAGATTGTGTCGGGACGTCTCATTTTTTGGACATTTGACTGTTTGTGTTTGGAACTATATTTTCTACTCTACTGCAAGCTCCGCGGACGGGAATCATCGCTGGATCGTGTTTGGAAGCGTGTGCTTGTGCGGTTGAACAGTGTGGGGTTTTGTATCTATTGGTTAAATCTGTAGATTTATAACTATTTGTTGTATCTGTAGATTGGACCTATTAATTATATTTGTGGATTATATCTATGAACTAAATTGGTAAATTATACCTTTAAACTTTATCTAAAGATCCTACCTGTTGACTATATCTATTGATTGTAACAATTTAATCTAAGAAGTAACTTGAGGAGAGTTTCCTCGTGAGTGGATTTAAACGGTTCTACCTTATTTAATTGTATAACATTACATAACGCACTCTATATAGTTATTGTCGAGCCTGCGTGCGTGTATTTTATATTTGGCTCTCGTATCTTTCTGTCTACTTCTTTGTGTGACTTTTCTACTTCTACATATATTTACATTATTATTATAATATAAGTTTTCTGTCGCCTATTCCCGGTGTTCTGCCTTCTATTTGGTGTGACCTTCTTGTGCAGTCGTTTGTTGTACCCTGTGATGTTGTAACCCCCGTCTATTCTAACAAACTGTTTACTTTGTCTTTAATGAATTTTGTAGTTCGAATGTGTGCCTAACTTACCAAATCAAGCTTGAACTGTTAAGGAGTGATTTAATAAAATGAGAGTATAATTGCATATAGTCATATAATGCAATATTACTAATTACAACATTTAGTTTTAATTCAGTTTTACCACAGACGAGACCGTCTTTATTGCGGTTTATAAAATCTGACCATAAATGCTCATATTGGCAAATATGTATCCCTACATAATGTAAATAAGCACACCAAAGTCTGACAAAAATCATTATAAACTCACAGAGGTTATAATGATTTTTGTCAGACTTTGGGTGTCAGACTTTGGTGAAGAACATAAATCGAACCTTTAAACCAAAAAAGGGCATGCTTCAGTTCAGTAGTGGCCCACAGAAAAAGGAAGGTTTCGGGGATGATTCTTCTGCTAATGGACACACATTTAAAAAATTACTCTTTGATTATTATGAGTTTTGTGTATGAAATCTACAAAACCCGGTGAACGGTACTTTATGCTGATTCACTGTAATAAACAAAAGAACTTTGAATTAGTACAGAATGGAGTGCAGAGTCTCGAATGTTAATCTTGGGTGTTTTGAGCAAACTGATGCTCATTAATTGTATACCTTTATCCAATCATAAAAATAGCCAAAAAGCGCATTACAATCATGTCTCAGCTTTTTTCTGATTCATCACTAGTGACCATTAGCATTTCAAGTTTTTTCTTATATCAGAAACGTTATGAGAATTACACATCATGCGTAACATTTAACAGTTACTTTATTAGAAAAGGCGTATTTTAAATGAACATTCTCCTACACCTTCCCTCGAACCTCACACAGCCCATCTCCGAAAGAAAATATTAACTGTTTTAACGGACAGGATGGCAGTATGAAAGGTCGAGTCTATTACATAACTTATTAAGAGGATGTTTAATACTTCCCACATCTCTATTTCAGCTATATTATTTCAAAATCAGGGTAGGGCAACTAGGATTAATTATTATAATATCTTAACTTTCCATCAGTATAGGAACTCCAGTATTCATGATTTGACTACATGTAATGCACAAGCGACTAAAACTGACAATACCACTCCTTGAAATAAAGTTCCACCGTTTCTTTTCTTTACAAACTAAGACAAGAGAAGAAAAGCACAACTTATCAACCGGCCGCAAGATCCTTCCAAATTCCTCAATCTGGGCAAAATATGCTTCAGTTTAGAAAACCATAGCTATCAAAGCACAAAATTCCCTGAAGGGACACACTGATCACTTAATGTTTAAAAAAAAAAAGGCTGACAAATCAATCAGCTGTCGCAATCCCAGACACATTACATTCTGCATGGCTGATAGGCTTCAAGCAGATTAAGCACGTCTGGCCCATGAATTATGTGTATTAATCCCAGGCAATAAAGCCGCAGCCTGGCAGAGCAGATCTGAAGAGTGCACATGTATGAAACAATAAATGATAATGGGTTTTTGACAATGCGATTCGGATTATTTTCAAAAGAATTCAGCAATATAATAGCCAGAGTATTTCCGGAAAGGATAAAGGCCCGTATCGATCGGATTCAGCTCTTTAATATTATGCGAAATAAAACACTTATTATAATTGACATTCTTAGATATATTAATATAACTATTTTGACAAGAATTAATTACTGATGTCATTTTTACTTTTACAAAATGATCGTAAGAAAAAAAATGGTTTTGAGCGTTTTTTCTTCAAATATGCAGAAGTGCATAAAATAATATGGTTGATTCTTTTGAAAATTATTTTTCGTTCCTACAAAGATATGGGTGACGGGTAGACTTCTAGCAAAGCACTCAATGTATTTCATTACCATGCAAATTCTTAGAAATTTTTCATTTCGTCAAGGTTTAACATTTTTATTATTTTGACTGATAACGCCAAGGCAGCAGGCTAAAAGAAAGAAAGCGCTTTGCCATCTAAATAAAGATTTTTTTTTTTAATAAAGGCAGGGGCTGTTTAAGAGGTCGGGTCGATTCAGTTGAACATATCATGAACCTGATTTTTTCCAAACACTCTAAAAAAGAATAAATATACGACATCATGCTTGAAAGATAAGAGTAAAAAGCGAGGGGAACTGTGCATGAGATTGAGAGGGGAGGAGAGACAAGAGCGAGCGAGCGAGAGAGAGAGAGAGAGAGAGAGAGAGAGAGAGAGAGAGAGAGACAGAGAGAGAGGAAGATAGAAATAGAGAGACAGACATACAAAGACAGAGAAAAAGAAATGGAGGATGGGAGAGAGCATAATGGTGACAAGATGAGGAAGAGACCGCACAAAAGTAACGTAAAGGGTATAAATCATTAGGCCTACATTATTTGCAACAGACAAATAAACAACAGGCCCACACACACACACATCTAGAGAAACATGCTATAGGTGTAAGGAAAGATTTCTTAAAAGCCCACAGTCAGGCACTCACAGATGGATAAATAAGTAAATTATACGAATTTAAAAAATTAATAGATTTATAAGCGATAAAAGAGATCTAAAATTGGGTGCTGAAATGCGAGGGCCGATACTAAGAAGTTACACCATTTCAAAAAGTGCAACATTCATCTTCATAAAAGTGAAAAAAAAAATCTATACATCTTAGAAGTTTTCGTTGAAAAGATTAAAAAAGGACATAGACAGAAGGGTAGGTTTACTATTGGCCAAGTTACGAGCCCCTATGACGAGGAGACCCACTGAAGCACCCAAAGTTCGAGCCCTGTCAATATACCGCTAGCAGAGAACGTTGAGATTATTACAATGTGGCCAGTAGTGCCGAGCTATAACCTATAGATTCGTATCAACCCGCCGCCATGCAAACATGAAGAAGCAATAATTTATTATACAATAAAACCGCTCCAGACGTCACAAGTTTCTTACACACAAGCTTATTTAAAAAATACATTCAACTTTTCACGGTGTATCTACTCTTTCTTTTCTTTCTGCACCGTTTCTTTCAGCTGCTGGTTAACAATCTCGTTTTTTCAATAGCGATTGAAATGAAAAAGAAGACAAAATATTTTACGGGGCTTCGCATAATAAAAGACTTTTCTTTTTTATAAGTTGATAGGTAAACTTTTCTCAGTCGACCATATTTCATAACATTAACAGTAAAAAAAAATCAATATCGAAAATCTGATTTGACGCACAAAGAAAAGGAACCTAGGCCATATCGGGAATACTTCAGGTACTAACCAATCACACATGAAGAGTAAAGGGAAAAGAGAAAAGTATAAGTGTCGTTTCTACGCCTTAAGAGTCAATTTACTAATTAAAAAAAGACAAGAAAAAAGGATTTATTTTATTACTTTTTGAGGACGTCATAACTCAGAACTTCTTTCTGTCTCGTTATCAAAATCGGTTTGTTCGTACCAAAAATATTTTGAGTGATGAGATAAAGAAAGTCTACTGCCTTTCCATAACTTACCGTACATCAAGAGCATTATCCTAAACCAGGATGCTGGGAGGATATGGAAATTTATTCAAAGCGGAGTGCGTAATGAAGGTTCATAGAAAACAACACATTCATGGTGCAATAGTTTTCTAGTGTCAAACAGCGTTGGCAATAAAAGCCCCAATGATCCTGAACAAAAGTCAATGTATTTCCCTCTTTCTCTGTTGTTGTCGCTGCTACTCATATTGCAACGGCTGCTGCTGTTTCTGCTGACACTATATAATACATGTATTACTGTTGCTGCTTTTGCTGCTTCCACTTTTTTACAATTATTAGTCTAGTCATATCAGGTATCTTATCTGGAACAGACATTGGCGATCATGTTCCTCCACTCATACCTATTCTCAGTTAACCTTATAAAGTTGTTATTGCTACCCTTGCCTTTTGCCCATGACTTAAGATTTTCAATAAAAGTTATCATCTGTCTACCTCTACTGCGTTTGCCTTCAATCTTTCCAGTGATTGCTAAGTGTTCTAAACCCTTATGTCGGAAAATATGGCCTAAAAACTGTAGTTGCCTCTGTCTAATGGTTTTAATTAGTGATCGCTCAAGATTAGCCTCTTTCAGAACGAATTCATTTGACTTTTTTTCTGTCCATGATATCCTCATAATTCTTCTGACTAAACCACATCTCTACTGCTTCTAGGTTTTTTTTTCTATTTTTTTGTTTATTGTCCAACACTCACTACCATATAAAAGTACTGACCATACATATGTTTTACTTATCTTTATTTTGGTTGTCATACTTACGTTTCTATTTGCCAGTATCGGTTTCATTTTTTGGAATGTACGAGAGTATCTTTAGCCATGGCTATTCTTTTCCTTATTTCACTTGCGCGTCTGCCATCTGATGTTATCAGGTAACCTAGATATTTGAATTTTGTAACTTGTTTGATTTTTTCGCCTTTGCTAACGAGATTGCACTGGGGGTTAGAGGATTTCTTTGAGATGACCATACATTCCGTTTTGTTTACATTACATTCAAAGATAGGCCCATTCTTTCGCTCTCTAAAACTACAGTATCTAGAAGTTTTTGGAGTTGCTTGCCAGATTCTGCTATTAAAACTGTATCATCTGCATACCTGAGATTATTAAGATTCTCTCCATTTATTTTTAAGCCTGAAATACCATCAAGATTCCTTAAGATTATTTCACATTAGTCTAGTAGACATTACTTTAACAGCTACCCTGCTGTGTTAGTGCTGCCGCTACTACTGCTATTTCTGCTATTGTTTCTGAAGTTAACTAGGAAAAAAATGTTTGGGTTTTTTTTTCATATAGACGTCAAAAGGTAAATAAAGGTTAACATTTTGAGATTTTTTGGCTCAGATCTTTTATTTGTTGCCGAAAGTGTGGCCTATCGATAAGTTACGATTTATTTCTAATACGGCTACAGAGCTAGCCAGTGTGTGTGTGTGTGTGTGTGTGTGTCTAAACTTAACTCAGTGAGCTTAAAATAGAGCTTAATACTCAGGGCCTCTCCGTCGCAAATCCCTTGGATTTCTCAAAAAATTTAACAAAATTAGAAGGAAATGCCTATTCCTGTATCAGAAACTTCAATTAATGGTGAATAAAGCAGAATACAAATGCTCTTAATTCTTACGTAGGCTTGCATTGAACAAGGCCTAATCTATATCTGTAAGATTGCTATTTTCTTCTCCTAAAATAGTACATATTTTTTATACTCGGATGAAATTCATTTATAGACCTAATATGTTAAAAAGTTGTTTTGCGTAATCTCGATTTTCTTTTCATTGTATTTGATTAAAAAAAAAAAAAAAAGGTGTTACTTGGACTTTTTTCTTTGAGTGTAATAATTAACCAAAGGAAAACAAATTATTTTTTTTATTGGATAGTATCTGAAGCAACGAAAACATAACCTATTTCCTTGATTTTTTTTTTTTTGTCCGAAAAAAAAAAGTTGTTTTTGGGAGGCTCCGCAAACTTAGCAACTTAAATCATTCATGAAAGCCCATCCATCTATTGTCAAAAAATCAAAGTAGAAACTGCTCATATTTTAGAAACATAAATGTTGGGCTACACTCTTTCCTGGAAAAATCACTGAGAGGGAGGATCATTTAGACGAGAAATGTGTAACAATGCATAGTCCCTTTGACGTGGCTTTTTGATTCCTCTTATTTAATCATGTGTTGTTGTTGTTTTTTTTTTTCTTTTCTTTATTCTTTTTAGTAATAAATTCTGTTCAGCCATGCTGTATGCAATGTCCCAAGTCATATTTAATTGGATTATAGTGTCCATGGATTTTATCATTGCTGAAAACCATGTTCTATGAATACATAATGTAGTTGTTTTGCTGAAAACATTTTTGACACCATCCTTTTTTTCACACCTCCCACTCAAAAAAAAAAAGAATAAAATGTTCATTGTATGGCGAAAAAGAGATAGCTATTTTAAGAATGCACCATTCCCTGTCTTTATCGATGTCTTGATTTGATATAAGAAAATGAAGGTATTAAAACTCAACCCAGTTGTAGCGCCTTCTTCATATTCTGATAACTTACCATTCTTTGTCTTTCTCAATATCTTAATTTGATAAAAGAGAATGCAGTTATTAAAAGTCAACCCTTTTGTACGGCCTTCTTCATCTTCTGGTAATAACAGTGACTGGCAAATATTGTGTCTTGAATCTTAGATAGTTACTTAATGTGTGACATTATGTGATTCTAAAATATAAATGGTTTCAGACATTCGGACACATTGCACAAATCAGTAACTTTCTACAACTACGTGTCAACACAAAATTTACAAAGAAGCGTCTAATATGACAGTTATAAATAGAAAGAAGACAATAAAAATGCCTGTAAACATATACACAATACGAACAGCATATGTCACAATATACAGCAGAATCAAAAGTGGCCAAATCTCTCAAATAATTCAGAAACAAAGCCGTAAAATAGTTAGAGATGTAAGCGAATAGCAGATTTTTCATTATCATTAATGAATAGCAAACATTAGTTGACATGTAGTCAATATGTTTCTGAAAGTAAAAGTATTCAACAATATGTACTCTTTCAAATTAAAAATAATTACACATCTATACTATAAGCTATGACTATTCTTAAAGCTACAGAAAACCACAGAAATTCCAAGTGCATGTAACATGATAAGGCATAGCAAATCTGCTAAAAATATCTTGACGCTAACATTTCATTATTAGATAGATACATTTCATAGTGCGCAATCATATGACATCACTTTGAAATCTTCTGTTGAACAAAACCTTTATGATATCTTTTTTTACACTCTGTTATTAGAAACATTCATCTGCATAACAAATACACAGATGCAATTTTATTTTTTCAATATATTATGCTAGCTTTGCTTGCATAAACTATTATTTTATGTTGCTAAAAGAGCTCTACATTAGTTACTTTTTCTTTCAACATATATCTACACAGAAACGAAAGAATTGGCCACTTTTGTTTCACTATATCATATTGACATAATGGTTGGGTTTTTTTTTTTTGGTAAACAATCAGTTTAGACCAGCAAGAGGCAGTGGAATCTCTTGAGTAAAAAAACAACACTAATAAAAAGAATTAACAACTGAGTAGATTTGTTTGCTGTTGTTTTTTCAAAGGAAGATTTTTTAATTGACTATCATACATGGATTAAATGAAACTTCCTATCGATTTATCATTTACAAGATAGCTTTTGTTAAGAGTTGAAGCTAAAAAACAAATTTAAATTTTACTATTTTCATGCAAAATCAATGAAATTTTTTTTATGTTAGACAATACAAAAGCAAATTAAGAACCAGCTTACACCTAGTTATTTGAAATATAAAAGATTTATGACTCAGGTTTTAAAAATGCAAATCACCAACAGGCAAGAAATAGTATCCATCTAACCAGTACAAAATATCAATTCTCTTACAAGAAATGTACAAACACACTAGATTCATCTGTGATCAAAATGCATTAATAAGATTAATCAATAGAGTTCGTAATAGGAGAATGAATATAGAATACACTGATTAGTTGAATGATACTGATTGATACATGGATATACATACTTTGCTATAAGTTATAAGCTGATGTACTTTTAAAAAGTCAGCATTGTCACATTACATGAAAGATTGTAAAATGCTTAAAAGAAAAACTACTTGTGCGTGATATTTTAAAGTAAATATCTCTTGAATGAAAAAAAAAA
>BLXT01004907.1:427952-441751 GCA_019648995.1 Plakobranchus ocellatus
CTACCTCCCACGACCGTGCATCCTCACGCCCAGGCTCCACGGGTAGAGGACAATGCTGGGGGTGAAACAATCTCAGACACTCAATTGAATACAAGATCGGGCAGATCCATAAAGAGACCAATTAGATACAGAACCATTCTTAGCGCTCGGTCGTTTTGAATCATTTTATGTACTATAATACGCAAGTTAGTATATGCAACATTCTGGGGGGAGCCCTGTAGCGATATCACTCATAATGACCTTATCATGTTTCATATCCTCCTTACTGTAAATCTCCTTTTATTACTTTCCATGTTTCGTAATTTAGTTTGTTTTGTTGTGATGTTGACCCAAAAAGAAAAAGTGAAAGTAGAAAGACTCGCTCTCGCTGGTTTGGGATTTTTGTCAATAAGGTTGAATAAAAAGCTCTTACAACTTAACAAAGATTTCCAAGTTTTACTTATTGTAAGGACACTTTAACCTCACCGCCAGGGCTGGGGAGAAACTGCTTCAGTCGGTTCAACGGGTACTGAGCCCCTTCTTGCAGAGAGTTGAGGTCTTCCTGAGAGGTGACCCATCTATGAACCAGAGTCGATGACAGTTTGTCAACTGGTACAGGTTTAGAAACCTCTACAGTCTTTTTACATTTTCTTGTCACCTTTTCTGTTCTCTTTGGTACTAGCAATAGCGAAAGTATCAAGTTCAGTGGCTGAACACCTACAACTATGTGCAGAGTGGAAAACATTCTCAACTGGAATAATTCGATACTAATAGTTACCGCTAAGAACCTTAGAAACATTCTAATCAAACAGTCTAAATCCCACATCTTATATACTGGAAAATCGACCCCTTGCAGATCAAATTTAGTAAGGTGTCAATTAAAAACAATAAATCATCAGAAAGTATTTGGGGGTATCAACGAGATGCGGTAAGAATATCTAAATCGAAAAAGAAAACAACACCAAAGGCAATAATGTTGACACATTGATGGTTTGAATCTCTCATTCCCAGTATTTGAATACTAGTTGTAATTAACAAGTTGAAATACTTAACATCGTATGGCCTTTAAGCATAGTTTTAGAGATTCATGTCAACATTGGATTATAGGTGTCATTTAATGAAACGCAACTTTTCTGGAAGTAGGCAAATTATTCGATTATCATCTTACATATACAATAGCGATCTTCTCCGTCTGGTATACAGATGAAGCATTCTCACAATTCTTATATCATTTGACTTTGGATTGAGTTCAGAAAAGCTTTGAAATATCCTGTTCATTTTCCACCCTCTCGATTTACCAAACACATACACACAACAATATGCACCACATACACTAGACACCAAGCTTTGTATTTTTGTTCTATTCCATATGCAATATTTACAATTTCTTAGAATAAAGTCAAGGATTGGTCCTTTTGGTCGCAAACCAAAACTGTCAAATATCTCGGCTCTCAGACCGTGAAAATACACAGCGATCCAATGACCTCTGTTTTTAATATAATGGGGCTCTGTATTTACAATAAAGCAAACAGGTTTATCATAAGACGGTAAACTCACTGGTAGCCTATAACATGGAAAGACTCCAGCGAATATAGATTTAGCGTGAGTGTCGCAGCACAAAATCTGTTCAATCTGAAACGTGTTCATTTTTATGGTGTAAAATCTGATAACACCTCTCGTGAACGGTGAATCTCTAATAGCCCGTCCCGCTCTGCGTACACAATCACGTGAATAGGCTGCTGCAAAGCTTGACTGAATCTGGCTTCCAACCGCACAACACCTGACTTCAACAATTCTACTTCTCCCGAACAATCGTTTGTTAGAGTAGGCGTTAAGTCAAAACAGAAGAGCGAAAAGCCTTTCCCATACTTTTCATATGAAATATCAAATCCTTTATCTTTCCAGGCTATACCAGTTCCTTGGAAGATTGACATATAGCTCCTCGCCCACAAGCCTTTATCAAACGCTGGTGTCAGTGGCTTTGACGGAACCTGCCTCCCATCCACACACAAGCTGAGGTAACTGATTAAATTGTGCTTGAAGTGAAATGGGTTATTGTTGTAGGCACCGTTGAAACTAGCACTGTCTACCATTCCGATGATAACTCTTTTAGGGATGTGGCCTGTAAACAGGTTGTCTTCCACAAACGAAAGCTGCCCTTGTCCAACTGAGAAAGCTTTTACCTCCACTCTCTTTAGAGGATACTTGGCTGTTCCACTCTGTAGAGCTTGTTCATGAGCCAGTACTATGGCAGGGTTGCTTTTGCATCTTCTGACGTACAAACTAGCTTGCGTGAGTTCAACTTTATACTCTGCTTGATCGTCGGATGTTAACAAAACAAACGAGTCTTTAGAGCGCACGAAACGCAGTTTCATGCCAACACCATTGATTAAAAACTTCTCCTGGTGAAAAATGTCGGCGTGAACTCGACAAAGCATGTCACATTCTTTACTTCCTTTAATCCATTTCACTCTCTCAACAAAGCCTTCGTTCTTCTCTCCATCCATGTTGTCCAGCTCACCTGCCGTGACACGGGAGAAACCGCTGAGTGACAGCTGAGAGCCGAGAGCGTCTGGCCTGTAAGACAACAGCGACTCCAGGAAACAACGCCAAGGGTAAGTGTTTTGTGAAGGTATGGTGAGGTTTCCATTTAAGCTCACATCTACTTGAAAGAACAAAGCCTCTGCATACAAGATGGTCGGGGCCACAATGTCAGTATCCGTTAGGGCTCCTCCGTCAGGTTTGGTAACTTTAACACGTACATGTAAGAATGTCTCAGGCAAATCAGTATATTCTTCTCCGCTGCCATTTACGACAAATTCGACAGGGCCTGTGTCTGTAAGCGTCGAAATAGGATGATGTTCTACCCAAAACCCATTTTCCACACTGGATTGTGTTGGTGGTATAGCGAATAGATCCAAGCCGCTGAAGGCACATTCACATGAGTTTGGATGAAGAAGGTCTCCCATTTTCTAATTAAAGATGTCGTTTAAGTGTTGAACCTACTTCCAGCTTTTCTTCGGACAGACTGAGCTGGTGCAGGAGCAACTTTCCTTTTTCTTGAAGTGGAAGCACCTGCTTTTTCTATCAGATTTTTACCTGGCTGTCTCACTCGTTTTTTCGCGGCTGTTTTAATGTTCTCCCCCGCCATCACGTTTCGTGCAATGTCTAGTCCTGTGTTTAAACCCTCTTGTAACAATGCCTTTCCTCCGCGCTTCAACATCGGCATCATCATTTGCCCTAGTCCGCCGAGTAATGATCCCAGTCCATAGCCTCTCTGATCACGACTGCCTTGGAAGACAGGCAGGCCAGATCCGATTTGCTGCCTGTAATAATCTTCGTACAGCTTATGATTGCAGCGATACGGTGCCATTACTCTATCTTTTTGCGCCTGAAGTGAAGTGTTTCTAAGCTCTTTCCACTCTCAAATGGTATTTTCAATCCTTGACTGTCTGTTATAAGTATTTTAATCGTGTCAAATGTGTGCTTAATCAGCGGAAAATAATGCGGTCTGTCAAAAAATCTGTGTTGGACGGTACCTTGTTTTCCATCCAATGGAAGAGGCGCAAGAGTGTAACCTACATGTCGAGGCTCAGTAAGATCTGTGTAAATGTAAACTGTACACTGCCCAAAGGCGTTGGTGAGAGGCTGTCTGCTGGTAGTTACCGCAGGTCCTTGATACTCTCTATCTTCTATTTCTAAAAATTCACACAATTTTGGACTTAGTCTACAAAGTATGGTAGGATCATTTACTTCAAGCGAAGCGCGCATAGAATCTTCGTTATACTTGAAGGTGATTGGCACCTCTGTACTTTTGCTTTTAAGTTGTCTGATAATCCTAGACAATTCTATGTTTAGTCTTTCAACTGCTGTCTGTACGTCTTTGTATAGACCTGCAGAGAGAATGGCCCTATGGTTGATTTGTTTACGCTGGATACGATCATGTTCCGAGATAAAAAGCCAACATTCATCCTCTCTAACGTTGTGCCATGTTATAGGGGCTTGAACTTCTACAAAGCCAACTTCCCAATCTCTGCTATCCAAATGAATGTCTTTTACAAGTTTCGTGAAATAATGAGAAGCTGTGTTGTTAGGGTAAAATTTTAAAGATGAATTCGAAGGTAGAGTTATATAAAACATTATCAGAGTTTGCTACCTTTAATAGATGGGTTCGGTAAGATATAACCTAAACAGCTACTTACAGAGCTGTCCAAAGTGTTTGGTTATTTGTAGAAACCGTGATGTTATACAAACTTGTAGAGATGACCAGGAAGATAATACATGTTTGACTCAAAACACAGCAATGCTTTGAGGAACACGTCCAAAAAATCTCCGTAGCACACCGACGTTGTTTTCATCGCCAACATTAGCAACATTTGAAGACTCATTCATTGTGCTCTATAAGGTCTTTTTTATGAATCCAAGAATCAAAGTCGGTACCATAGCCCAACCACCGCACTAACAGTTTTTTTTCTATCTCTGCTTTTGCGTAAAATCTTCTCGACTTTATAGTCCTGAGGCTTCCCAATTTTCTGTAACTCTTCCTCATAGAAGGTTCCTTTAACATCATTATCATTATAATCTGTAATGACGTAAGTCACAGGAACTGTCTAGCGCACTACTTTCACGCGGAATGTTTCAACAGTCCAAGCAGGTAAATAGCCTTTACTAAAACATCTGCGTGCATGGACAAGTCTCACAAAATCCCCAACCTTTAGCTTGGGTATCTTGGTTTTTGTTTCCGTAGACCCATACAAAGTTTGCCAAACTTCTTCTTGATTCTGTCTATTTACTGAGGCTGGGCTTCTTTTGATGCTGTGGTGATAAGAGTTGTTGTAGCTGGTCACCAGATCTTGGAGGACGTCTAAATATCGGTACTGTCTTGTTTTTGTAAAATAACGAAACATTTTTGTTTTTATATCTTTCTACAACAGCTGATTTGGTTTCAGCATTTTCTGTCGTAAAGAAACGAATGGAATGGGCTTTGAGAAAATTTATAAATACTTTGTTTAAAAATTCCGAGCCTTTGCCCATAACAATATCATTCGGTTTACGTCCACTTGAAGCAATAATAGAATTTAACGCATCAACTGTAGCTTTACCAGTTTTATCCTTAATTGGTACAGCCCATGCGTATTTACAAAATACATCGATGCAGGTAAACAGATATCTTTGTCCTTTGTTCGCTCTTTTCAGGTTCTGCAAATCAACTAAATCGACCTGCCACTGTGCATCGATACCTGCAACAATAAACTTTCTCCTCAGAAATTTTTTTCTTTGGGGTTTATGTAATGTATAAGTATCTCTATACTGAAGCCACTCCGAAGCTTTCTTGTTAGAAACACCGGCCTGCCGTGCTAGTTTGTTCACACCACCAAATCCTCCTGTGGATGCTGGATCATAATATATATATTCCATCTTTTAGTAAGGTGTCCACAACTTCAACGAACGTTTTGACCGAGTCTTAACAGGCTTCCTCTCTTGTAATTTTTCAGGACTCTGTGTGAAGGACTTTTCTGGTGTCTCCGTGACCTGACCACTACCTAGCGGACTCGCTGCACTGGTATGATTACTGCCGGCACCTAACAGTTTACGAGGTACATTTTCAGCAATTAAAATATCCTGAAACTCTTTCCAGCCTGTTGGAAAAGCTTTATCCTCTCTTGGTTTATAACGAAGCGCCTCGCTTACTAGATCTGTTAGATTCGAACCTTGTATCCAATCACTTTTAAATTTTATTTCGCCCCGACGATTCCAGTCGAAGTCTGAATTGGCACGTAGTCGCCTGAGTAAAAGCTCACCTGTTTTCTTCAACGGCTTTGGTAACGAATCAACCACTTCATTTGTAATGTCTTCCTTCCGTTCATGAGAATTCCTTGGTTCTGAAATTTCGACGCGACCGATCGGTCGTTTTCGATAATTATCCACTAGGTGTAAATATCGTGTCAACACTTCACGATACCTCTGCAGTTTATCGTAGTCACTAACACCTTCTCGGCTGTGTTATATGTCCTGCATTTCCCGATCAAGAGCGCTTATGCTCTCTACTCTAGGATCGGGTATTGGTTTAACAAACTGTTGGTCTTGCTGTCTCTGATGCTCTAACTCTTTGGGGTCTATCAGCACCATTTTCTTAGCGTGCTCCATTACTTTGCGAGTAAAGATCCAAGTAAACCTAAAACTGGTACAAGCAGTGAGTTAAGAAATCCGCCTGTCTGTAAAATCTCTTTTTCTTCTTACCGAGATGGCTTTAGAAGCTAAAGCTCTGAGTTTGTGTCTGTGGCGCCTCAAACGCTGTTTTTTCGATGACTTCAGTGGAACGTTCCCGTGCAGTGTGTTCAAGCAACACTCACAATGACTGTCAATGAGGCTCTTATCTGCCTTTTTTATTATGGCATTAACGACCAGTAGGGACTGCCGGTTCGCCTTCGCTAGATATCGCAAAAGATCTATGTTTCTTTTCATGTGTGCGGGAATCATTTTCGTTTGGCCGGTACATAAACGATTTGCTTCGAATCACATGGAAAAATAGTCGTTCTCAATCTGAGATTATCAGGTGTGCATTGTTTCAAATCTAGAAGTAAATAGCCGTGTGGGACGTGCGTTGCGTCTTTATAAGCTTCTTCCACGTACTTTGAGTTTCCAGGGCACACTTGCCTTGCCAGATAAGATATCTGTGACATATCACGTGGGTTTTTTAACACTACTAAATAATGGCTGTTAAGACTTAAAGTTCTCTGTTGCTTATTGTTCCCAAATAGATTTTGCACAATGTGGATTACACTTATGTTTTTATGGTGACTCCCTTTCGTAAACAAATCTGTTAACGACTTGTCTGCTTCATTCATCAAATCATCCACAATGACTAAACGCGGTTTGTTATCAGTGCTCTGTATGTCAGGTAACCCTTCACAAAAAGTAACCTTGTGTGAAACATCTGGGTAGCTTGTTTGCCAAACACCATAACACCAAATCACTTCCTCAGGTACAGGTGTCACCATTGAACTGAGATACTGTAACAACGTATGTCTTTCCACTCCCTGTTGCTCCTGAAACCATACAAGTGAAAGGATGTTTCCACCTCGGGTCCATTTTTATAAATAGTAAACTCTGTCCAATAATTAATGTTATGTACAAAATTAATCTTTGTTTTTGTATTTCGTCCCACAGGTTAAGAAGTGGCCTATCTTCACCCATGGATGTATTCACATGTGAGGATTGCCCCGCCGTCTTCAGCCTGAAGCGTAACCTCACAAGACATGTGCGACAGAAACACAGCCAGGGCGAGGCTGAACGCTTTATATGTGTTGACTGTGGGGCCTCCTTCTCAAGATTCGATAATTTGAATAAACATCTTAGAGAGAGACATACCGAGCCATTAATAATTTTCTCTGTGAGCGCTGTGGGCTTGGTTTCTCTAGACAAAAACTTTTGATAAGACATAGGTGCGATGCAGTTTCCGTGAGAAAGGATGCGCGAAAGAGAAAGAATGCAAGACAGGGTGAAAGGGTTCCTAAAAGACGTAGGCATAGTAACGATATATTCCAACCATACCGCCCTGATATTGTAGAAGATGATCTGGAGGGTGAGGCTGTTGACAACATCATTTTGCTCCTAGAGGAGAACGGTGTTCGGGAGATATACCGGAACCATTGGACTTCTCTGCGCACCCACTATAGGGAGGGTCCCAATCACTTGCATTACACTTTTAGATGGTACTCTCAGACTGACCCCTCTTGGGAGCAATGGCTGAGGTCAGTTTTCTCCAGACAAGAGAAACGGTTCAAACTCAACCTCAGCCATAGTTTTGTGCTGTACAACAGAGAAGCCGATGAGTTTCGCTTTTTTCACGCCTCCAAAAATAACGCTAGAGTGTGGGATAAACCGAAAACAATCTGTCGTTTTCGGGATATCAACATGATTGTTGATGATCTCAAAGCAGTTGATACTCTCGAGTATGCCCGGCAACAAAAACCTAATACAAAGTGGACTGTTCACAGCGTGACATCCACAACGTTTTACGTTGATAAGTTGCCGGACTTCCCGATCGGCGGATGCTGCTTTGAGGATCTTATGCCACCGTACGTGTTGCAAAACAAGACGATCGTCCCTTTCATCATCGACACAAACCATCATCAACTGTATGATGACCGGCTTTGCTTTTTTCGATGCATGGCAGCTCATCAGACAGGTACACGTCGATGTGTTGAAGCGCGTGCTCGAGCTCTATTGCGTCAATGGACTGACACGTCTGTGGATGAATTTGATGGAATCAACTTGTGGGAGCTCGATGGACTCGAAGATGTGTTTAAAGTAGACATCGATGTGTTCGAGTTCAAGTACGATCCTCCATGTCTCGTCCCACATAGACGAAGTTCTTATAAACACGGAGACGTACTGCATTTACTTCTAGTCCACGGGTGTCACTTCTCTTACATTTCTGATATTGACGCAGTCGCCCACGCTTTTGTGTGTGAGAGATATGGCAAGCAGTACAAAGAAAGAAAGTTAATATGGCACGAGAAAAGATGCGCTGTGGACGAGATAAAGCTTTATTATCCTAGAGGCGTATATCACCCGAACCCAACTCCCCTAGAAGTTCTGGCTGATGAGGGTGTTCCGGTAGAGACTGATTTTCTTTACCCATTTCGAGCCACATATGACTTTGAATGTTATTTTACAAAAAGTGACATACCAACTACAAGTACAGCGAAAACATCATACACCGCTCGTCATGTCCCTTTGTCGGTTAGCGTGTGTTCGAATGTCCCTGGATTTGAAAATCCCAAGTGCTTGATTTCCTATGGGGATCCCCAAAGTCTTGTGGATCGCATGGGTGATTACCTTGAAGAAATTTCGACTTCAGCGTTTCAAATCTTAAGAGACACATGTTTCAAGGACGCCTTTGAGTATCTTGAAACATTAAGAGAAGAAGATGATAAAGGTCGGGTCAATTTAAAAACCACATTACTTAAATACCTCTCTCAGTTACCTGTTGTGGGGTTTAATTCGGGGAAGTATGATCTCAACGTCATCAAACCTTACTTCGCCCAACGTTTTTTGATATCCGAGGTTGATGACTGTGAATCAGATAGCGAATGTGGCAATAGCTTAAGACAATGGGGTAAACGGTTTGTGATAAAAAAGAACAATGAGTTTATGGCCATCAGTACACCATTTCTCAAATTTTTGGACATCACAAACTTTATAGCCCCGGGTTTCTCCTACGCTAAATATCTGGCGGCGTACGAGGTTGAAGAACAAAAGGGTTTCTTCCCGTACGAATACATAACTAGCATTGAGAAACTCGATGAGACAAGCCTACCTCCCAGAGATGCTTTTTATAGCTCCCTACGCAACTCTGAGCTTCCCGTACAAAACTATGACTATATTTATAAGGTTTGGAAAGAAAGTGGTATGACGAGCCTGAGAGATTTATTGATCTGGTACAACAATAAAGACACTCGTACTTTCATAGAGGCCTTAGCAAAACAGTGTGAGTTTTACAAAACACTAGGCCTTGATATGTTGAAGGACGCTGTAAGTGTACCGGGTCTGACTCTCAGGTATCTCTTCAAAACCATGCCTCGAGCTCACTTTTTCTCCCTCATTCGTGAGAAAGACAAAGACTTGCATGAGGAGCTGAGAAAGCAAATAGTTGGTGGTCCCTCAATAATTTTCCATCGCTATCACGAGAAGGGGATCACCAAGCTTCGAGGGGAGAGTGGTAAGGCCGTCCAGAGTCTCGTGGGCTATGATGCGAACAGTCTCTACCTGTGGGCTATATCACAAGAAATGCCCACAGAATACCCTGTGCGTAGAAGAAAAGAAAACGATTTTCAGCCAGAAGTGATAGACAGGTACGGTCGGTTATCTAGAGAATAGCTTGAATGGGTTGCCTACAGGGAAAATACCACCATTCGCCATAAGTTCAATGCTAGAGAAAAACAGCTCGGTGCAAAACACATTCGTGTCGATGGATGGAATGCAGAAAACAGAACTGTCTATCAGTTTCATGGATGCTTCTTTCATGGACACGAGTGCCCAAGACCGAGGGTTGTGGTGATGTTAACCTTGTCAACGGTAAGAGTTTCCAAGAACTCCGCGAGACGACCGCTGAAAAAACTCAATATCTCCTGGAGGAAGTTGGTGTGAAGGTTGTTGAGATGTATGAGTGTGAGTGGGAGGAGATGAAAGAGGGTAACGATGAAATTGTTAATTTCATCAAGGTACATTTACCCCAGTCACCTTCCCCATTCTCAGACTCATCGCCTCAAACAAAAATGTCTATCCTTTGAGATATTTACGACGGTTATCTCTACGGCTTGGTCCGATGTGATATCAAAGTGCCTGAGCCGCTGCGAAGCCACTTTAGCGAGATGCCTCCTATTTTTAAAAACATCGACGTCTCTAGCGAAGATATTGGCCCATTTATGCGCGACTTTGCCGATGAGCATAAGCTTCTCGGGCGACCTCGCCGGGCTCTAATCGGAAGCTTTATCGGCAAAAACATATTCCTGGCAACACCGCTTCTGAGATGGTATCTAGAGCACGGCCTTGTTGTTGATGAGATTTATGAGGTCGTGGAGTACACACCAGCAAGGTGTTTCCAGGGGTTTGCCGATATAGTTTCTGAAAACAGAAGGCGAGGAGATCTTGATCCGACTAAAGCCATTCTTACGGAAACATTTAAACTTCTTGGAAACTCTGCCTACGGCAAGTCATTAGAAAATCTAGAGAACCGACGCGATGTAGCCTATTCAATGGGGAGGGATGTTGGAAAACTTGTCAACAGCCGTCTTTTCAGGACATGCACCGCTCTAGATCACAATGATCTTTTCGAGGTAGAAAGCGCTAAAAGCAAAGTCAGATGGAACTTGCCCTTGCAAATCGGATTTTTCGTTTATCAATACGCTAAACTACGCATGCTACAGTTCCATTATGACTTTGTGGACAAGTTCGTGTCCAGAGATGACTATCAGCTCTGTGAGATGGACACGGACTCGTTCTATATGGCGCTTTCCGACAACTCTCTTGAAGAGGTGGTAAAACCTCACCTTCTTCAGAGGTTCTATCGAGAGTACCCGCAGTGGTTCCCTGCTAGATCCTGTGACGCTCACCACGAGGAATTTGTCTCCGCTTGTTCTCGTGGTGAGGCTTGGAACCCGCGTACTTGCTGTAAAGAAAGCAGCACTTTCGATAAAAGGACGCCGGGTTTATTCAAAATAGAATTTGTCGGGGACGGTATGGTAGCCCTTTGCAGCAAAACCTATTTCGCCTTTGGGGAGAAAAATAAAATAAGTTGTAAAGGATTAAATAAAAATTTAAATGATATAGAGAAGCATAAATATTTAAATGTTTTAAAATATAGGCGAAATGGTAGAGGTTTGAACAAAGGTTTTCGGTCTTGTGGAAACGCTGTTTTCACATACGAGCAAGAAAGAGCATCTTTATCTTTCTTGTACATCAAGCGGAGGGTATGTGAAGATGGTGTTTCAACAGAACCTTTATTGGTTTAATTATCCTATAGAATGTCGTGTTTAACTGTCCAAATCATACCAATGTCTTGTCTATATTCACTCAGGTTTTTTATTAAAATATCAAGCTTCCCCGTTAAATAAAAACAAAAAAACTTTCTGATCTTAATTTCCATCATCATTAATCCTTTTGGACTGCAGTTATATCTCTATCCAACTTGTAAAATACTTGACTAATTATTTTCTCGAGCAAGTATGTATCATGACATTATTAGGTGATATAAACCTTTTGTATAAATGCGTGTGTGTGAATATTAATCATTATTTTTTGTATTTTTAACATTTTTTGTTGTTGAAATACACAAAACATGTAAATAAACAAATGTCTTAATCATACAAAGGTATTCATTTGTTTATTCGTCACAAACCGTTCGTAGCAATATAGCGTCCAGATATATTCGATTGCTGTGTCTGTTATGTTAACTGTCGTGTATGTAGGAAATCCTTAACATAAGTTGACATATCTACAACAAAGCATAATTCTATCTTATTAATGCTATGGTATGCTTTTGCCACAATAAAAAAGCAGAAGAGAAAAAAAGCTTGTTTGAGTTGATGACAGCAAATGTGATAGCAATTTTTTAATTATGTGTTATATTGTTAATATAAGTTGATATATCTGTTATAAAACATAATTATATCATTTTAATATTGTATGCCTCTCTGAAAACGCCGCCTTGTCCCCTGATATTCTAAAAGTTGAAAGAAATAAACCAAAATATCATATTTTTTGTTAGAATTCCTAAAAAAAAAAACTTATGACAAGCATTGATTCTATAACTCTCGTGCATGAGATGTACCCTTACCTCCCATGAGTCAGGTTGATCTACAGGTGGCCCTGCTTCTGAGAAGTAATGGTACCTCCCACCTGTGGCCTCTGCCAGGCCATACAGAAAGTAGTTGGCATCCGAGTCATTACAGTTGAAAGAGATGGTATGTATTGGAATATGCTTCTGCATCTGCACTTGAGCAATAATCGATTTGGGTGGCTAAATGGAAGAATAAATAAAATAATGAAATGAAAAAATATTTTTGTAAGAGGTAAAATTTGTATCCCATGCACATAAAGTGCTAGAGTGGCGTTTGGTTTTATTCAAAACTTGCCTGTGTTTTAGTCCTTTTAACACCATGACAAAATTTCTTTATCGAATTACAAGATAAGAAGAATAAGATGTCTTATTTGAGGACGAAAAATTAGGGAAAATAAAAAGCATAATATTATGAAAATGATTTATGAATAAGCTCACCTGATCAGGCCTTCCATCTGTCAGCAGGTAAATGGCCTGAACCTGTGGATCAGCCATTGCTAATTGGATAGCTCCATATGTGTTAGTAGTACCCCAGCAAGACAAGTTCTGAACCCAAGACCAAGCACTCTGTAGTGAGCGCTCTGACACCTCTACTAATCGGTCTTTCCATCCCAAAGCTTTGGAATTGAAAGTCACCAGATTGAACTTTTTCTTATGGCGAAGTTGTTCCTACAAAAATAGCATAAAGTTGATAAATATTCTGATGTTTTATGCTTTAAAAAGTGCAAACGATGATTAGAGAGTTACATTGAAAGTAAATCCTTTACATAATAATGGTAATGGCCTGCCCTCTGCGAATGCTTTATATTAAAAAAACCTACATGAGTCAAACTGACTCTCGTGTTTGGTTGTGAATTTGATTAACTGTGCAACTGACTGTAGCTCTGTCTTCCAGTAACACTGTCTCTAGTACTCTCCTCTCTCTATCTCTCTCTCTCTCTCTCTCTCTCTCATCTATTTTTAACATCAAGAACAACTTTTACTATTGCATATTCAGTTAAATTCTGAATCTCTCGTAACTTAAATCATAAAAATAGATCCTCTACATTAAGTTATAATTATCAAATTCCCCAAACCCTATTATAACTATTTTGAAATAACTCACAAAGGTAGGGCAGGTTGATAGACAAATCATAATATAAGATAAAAAAAAACTTGAAAAAAGATGTATATTCTTGCAAATCCCCAGAATTTAATCTTTCGCTAAAAACAATAACGTCCCATACAGTTTACGCTACCTGCATAAGAACGAACAATTTCTGTTTCACAAATCCCAAGCTAGGTTGCATAGAAGCTGATGTGTCAATAAGGATGTAGATCATATCTTCAACAACAGTTCCAAATAAGGCACGACTACCCTGGTTAAGCCAGTCAATCCTAAAACACAGTGTACAAATTACATTAACCGCTATGTTTCCACTTTTTTAAAAATGGCAACGCAATTTGATACAGATAAGGAGAGAAAGAGAGGAGG
>BLXT01004907.1:481145-509628 GCA_019648995.1 Plakobranchus ocellatus
AAAAAAAAAAAAAAAAAAAAACCAAAACAAAAACTTTAATGTTTGATTCAAGTTAAATCATTATCTCCTGAATATAATGCAAGATATACAACAGGCTTTCTTTTTTAGAGTTTGAAGCTTGAATTTTCAGCAATTGTATGTAATTGAATTTACTTTTGCACTGGTAATGAATACTTTATGATAAACAAATTTGAAGATCAGTTTAGATTTCTTTTTAATTGATAAACAAAATTGTTTTTATGTATTTTTCCCTTATTCTCCATGAAATATTTCCATTTTTTTTCTTTTTTTTTTTGTTCTGTCTTTTAGAACCATTGCACTTGATTTTCTCATTATGTTGTAACTAGAGTAATACATATATACCCTGTCGTTCAATGCCTTTTTACAACATCAAAGTTACAAGATTCTGTTTGTAAACTTTGTTTTAGTCATGATTAACATCACATATTTTTTAAAGGTTCTGTGACTTTTTTTTTACTTTTATAGATAAATAAAAATCTTTATTATTTAAATGTTTTAAAATTTGCATTATGATTTTCCCCCCACAATTTAACTGTAGCTTAAGGTTTAAAAAAAAGCAATTGTTTATTATGTCATGTGTAATGAAATTAGCAAGGAGAAAATTATGCATTTTATATTTTACTACTTATCTATTTTTATGTCATGCCTTGAGAAGGAATAAGTCAAGTAGTCTGGAAAATGCTGGCGTCTAGAAAAATAAAAATCTGGAAATTTATAGTTTGCTCTAGCAAAGATAAAAATATCAGTTATGAATAAAGTGTTCCTAACCGAGATGTTTATTTTATACACCTATAAAAATGTCATAGTTGAAAACATGAATATGAAAGGTTGCTCATAAAATGCATTCAAAAACTAACTGTAAACAATTTAATACTTTAAAGCATATAAGATTACTACATTATGCTCAATAAAACCTAAATGCTCAACTTTCTGGTTGTATCTTAATTTTAAAGTGTGCCTTGCAGGAATTAAAGAAAAAATATAGTTAAAAATGCGAATCCTATGGCTTTTTGATTAGAGCTATTGGATTTCAAGCTATTTTTTTATTTATTTTTTTTTTTGTAACTTTGGTTTGAAATGTTATAAAAAACAAAACAAAAAAAAACCTTAAGTGCTCTGACTTTTTTTTTTTTTAGCAATGTTTCCCTTGTTTTGAGCTGCCAGTTGTTAACTTAAGCTGGACAGGTGCACTAGTAGCTTAGTCTTTATAGTGTTTGACTTGAAATCCAACCATACAGCTCAAAACGATCCTCTCCAGGATAATCAATCATATCGTAGCAATGTTAAAGTGAATAAATTCTGTAAAAGAGTAAACAATCGCACACAAAAATAAAAGTGTTTTTGTCTAATATCATTTAAGTTGGTCAAAATTTTCACTTAGACAATATTCTACGTTCTTCAATAGAAGAATGAATGTGAGTGTTACAATATTCTTTGAAAAAATTTGTATTTTAGAATAGAGTTGTCAAAAGAGATAAATTGTCCTAAATCATGATGAGGTTACCAAATCAGGATGTTTGATGGTTTAAAAATAAGAAGTAACAAACCTGTCTTTTTGTCCAAATATAACTAGCCCTTTTTTCTCAAAGTGACCCTGAGTACAGATAGACATTGTAAGTCTATTGTCATGATTTATCACTTAGTATGCTGTCTCAGTGAATCAGAGAACTTATATAAGGAAAAATTGTTATGATGAAATGATTCATATTTAATGAGATCATTTCAATACTCCTTGTTGTAATTTTTTTACGGGTTGCATGTACAAAAAATTTTTTTTTTTTTTTTTCATTTTCCAGTTGTCTTTCTCCTGCTGTATCACCCAATACTGATTCTTTTTGTTTGGTCGTATTATCAGACAATATTTGCCAAAATCAGAGGACCACCAAAAGAGGTAAGTAAATAGTGTAACCAACACAAGGATAGCGTATCTACAATTGTAGGAACTGATACATTTTTTTGTAATGGTAAGAAATTGCCTGGAAAGCATGGTATCTTGGTCAAGTTTAAAGCCCTTAGGAAGATCTCTTATGAGTCTTTTCGAAAAGATGTTGAGTTTCTCTGTTATATATTGAAGATATTTAAAAACAAAATAAAAATTTGTGTGTGTATAAGTTTTCCAGTCTTTTTTTTTTTCTTTTTCAAATTTCTGGTTTTCTCTGTAACTGGCAGGCAATTTGATGAGGACAAAAAAGCCCAAGATTACTGACGTATGTGACATATCATTTCTTGTCTTATTTCAGTTCTATCTGAGTGAAACAGAATGGCAACGTCTTGAGACAGAAGCAGATGAAAACAATCAAAAGCAGCAGCTAGAAAGTATGGCCAAAAAGTTGCCTATACAAAACAGAACAATTGCTGGATGTGAGTTGACAAGAGCAAATGTTTTCCCATAGGTTTTAGTTTTCAAATACATTATTAACAAATTTTGTGTTAAAATCAGTTTTGTGCGCATTAATTGGTGTGGGCTTTTTATACTAAGTGACGTCTGCAAAAAAGAGGTGTTACAGAACAGCTCTTAAATCTTAACCATTGTGTGAATATTATTTTCTTAAATGACATGAGATTTTTGAGAAAGTAGAATCAAAATTTTAACATCAGCTAAAAAAATATTGACATTGGTTTAAAACTTGGTAGTATATTTATAAGAAAAAACATAACATTAAAGTACTTTTGTGTTTTCAGTTCCACGCTACTGTGAAAAGTGTAAAACCATCAAGCCTGATAGGTGTCATCATTGTTCGGTCTGTTCATCGTAAGTTCACAATATTTTGAATGATAGTTTTAATATCCGTGCTTTTCCTGAATGTAATATTTAAAATATAGTCTGAGCTTTTGTCGTTTTTTATTAAAATTATTTTGATTTTTTTTTTTGAAACGTAAGATCATGAGAGTTATGTACTATTTTCTTCTTCAATAATTTTGAAAGACAAAAAAATTGGATTTTGAATTGATTTTCTAATTTTCTAGTAAAGATTTTTGTTGAATACTTTCTATTTATCAGACTCAGCTGTATATTCTGGATCATAAGAAAGTATGCAGCATGAAATGCTCATGATTAAAGGGTTTTAAACTTACATTGCTATTTTAGACTGACTCGAAAATGGGAACTTCCTTTCCCACTGCTGAATTCGACTTGAGTCGAATGCTGGACTAACTCAATGAAACAGGCAATGGACGTTCTGGATGCTTGTTTTGATATGTTGCAATGACTTCCCTTGATTCAGGGAAGTGTTTAATTTCATTTTCATGTGTATGATTGAGAGTAGAGGCTTTAGTGTTCAAAATTGAATTAATTGTAGAGAACATTAGATTTAAATTTGAAACGGCTTGTGTCAATGTCCCCACACCCTCCAGCTAAGATTCTGATTCTGATACCATAATTGTAGGCAGCAGTGGCTCAGAATTCGATCTAGATCTATCTAGTGACGAGGATGGGCCTAATTGGGCTCAATTAGTATCACGCCTAGATCTAGAACAGACTCTCCTATAAGTGGGTGTGACACTCGTGCAACTGATCAGGGAGTTGGTGATTTTCAGTGGCAGTATTGAGTAGAAGAAAAGGATCTGAACCCTGTAGAGTGGAAAATAAACTATTACCCTCAAACTGTAGGTGTAATGAGCAATTCAGAAAAATAAAAAAACAACACACCATGAGGTGAGCCAATCAAAATTTGTTGAATTTTATTTGACTTTGTTTGGTTCGTTATTCGTTGACTTGCATGCAAACTTTTGTTCAGTTTTGCCCACAAAAAAAATTGTAAAACTGCAAACTGTCTGCAAAACATTCAATACAATGAAAGTCACATTCTTTTCATCTAAATTTAGTCACATTACAAGCCACAATTTCCTAACACAATTACTCAAAACCTTACAACCCAGTTTTTCTCTTTCTCAAAAAGTTAAAAATTCAAGTTGGCGGACCATGTCATGTGAGCTAATTTGCATAAATTTAATTATTCAAAATAATCTTTGGTCTGTCTTGAGTCTATCCCTAAAGTTTCATAACATTTGCTTGCATAATTTAGAAGATACAATACTTCATGTGAAACCATCACAATTTTTTTTTGTTTTTCAACAAAGGGCTCAGCAATGGGAGGGTATTTTAGATTACTAGCTCTAGCAACGAAAGTGATAAAAAGTATTATTTCTTATCTGAAGGGTGTTTTCATTTATATTCATTTGGAATTGAGTTGGGAATTTTGTTTGTAAAAATAACAGCTTTTCAAGCAGCTGATCAAAATCATATAAATATCACATAAGTTGACTGATAGTCGATACAGTGTGTTGTACCTCCATGCACTGTTGATAGCCTTGCATCTGCATTGTATTGAGCTTTTATGTCATTCTGTAGAATATTCTGCATGCCCTAGTCAGCTTTTGTGGTTTTGATGCTTGTTTTGTGGTTATATTAATTGTAACAGCTTAGAACTCATATCCAATGATATGCCACATATTCTTAGTAATTTGAGGTCTGATGATGGAGCAGAACAATAAATGTGGTTATTCGCCTTTAAAATTCCAAAAATTGAGTTCTTATTAAGATATCAAGGAAATTTAAACCTTTGAATACACAGAAGTAAATGTGGAATATGGGTGAATAAAATACTCGAAATGCATATCTGCATGTAACGGATTTTCTGAAGTTGTCACAAAATGGAATAAGGGGATGTTGGAAAAAAGTGGACATGTTGGAGTGGGTGTAAGTTGGAATTTTTTAGAATACTAAGGCTATCTGCTTTCTCTTATAAAAACAAATAATATAAAGAGTAAAGAACTTTTTGGTTTTTATTCTGATTTTGAAACATTTCAGTTTGCCATACACTCTATAATGTACCTATATAATAACAAGTTATACCAGGGGAAAAATACACTATCCTATTGTGAAGGGTGAGATGAAATTGTCACAAAAATTGAATTTTAAAAAAAAAAATATTTTGACTGTTGCACATAACCTGCAGAATAACAACAAAACACAGAACTCTTTATAGTGCACATCATGAGTATATCTCAAACATAATATCCTTTATCCGTTCAGCGGTTCAAAACTTAGTAAATTGTTTTTGGCCGTGGGGTAAAAATCTGTAATTCTTCCCTGCGGCCGCCCGATCAGCTGATCGCGTGGTTTACAAAAGCCGACGAAAAGCAGACAAACCAGCTTTTTTGAAACTTTACCACAATGTGACCTCCCTTTTCAGATGTGTCATATTTTCTCAACTTAAAATATGTACTACAGTTAATCTATGGGCTTAATGTTGGAAGTGCATGATAGTTTCATTCATAGATAGAGGTTTTTTAAATGAAAGAAATCATAAAACTTGCCTTATCCTAAGAAAATGATGGAAGAGACTAATTTCAAGTAAGTGCTGCTATTTGTCTTCTATTGTAATTTTTCAAATTTTTTAAGCTTAACCATGGAGAAGAATAATTGTTGATATTATATCTGAAAGCTTGAGATATTATATGAACTTAGTGCATTGTTAATTAGTAATGAAGTTGATAGAATTTTTACACTTTTATATGCATTGGTCGGTCTACACACCCAACTTCTTGCCTGTGAGACAGAACTACCAGAGCGAAATAAAGCGTAAAATCCACCTCACCACCCCCCACCTGACGTTGGTCTAGGGGTGTATAAGGATAAAATTATTACGATCTTGTGATTCATTGACAAAACTCTACACAGACAGCGGCAACTCTATAATCGTCTTTGGTTAGCTTTACAATTTAATTGTGATAGATTACATGGGTGTGAATGCTTTCTCCAGTCTTTATTGCTTCTCATTGAGTTCTAATACATGTACATTAGTTACAGTTTTTAAAGTTCTAACTGATGGGGGCTTACGGAAATCGAATTATGCACAAAGATTGCATTTAACCACTAAAGTTTCCACAGGAATGTCCGACTTCATAAATTTAGTTATTTGAGAAAGATTTATCATTTTTGATAGCCCATCTTCCCTGGGTACTTGCTATAAACTTAATCATGTGTCTGATAAAAATCAACATCAATGATTTTTAATGGGCTTCCTTTATAGAAAAACTCTGTCCGCTTTATTTTTATAAAATAGTATTTTGTTAGTGCACTGAAGAATCTTGAAATCCAATTAAAGGTCAGGCACTACAACTCGATAAATCATTTTTGAGATTCCTTGCACTGACACACATACGTATGACTGATATATTCTATAGAGAAAGTGAGACGTGTATCAACATTGAAAAAAACATGACGTATATTGGAAACTAAAAAAAAGAAAAAAAAAAGATAACTTAAATAACTCCACAAGCAATAACAACGTGAGAAAGAAATAACAGTGCAATATTAAGAATAAGCACAGTGTATTTTTGAAGATTTCAAGCAAAGCATTTTCTTTTTCATTACAATAAGCAAAAAAAAAACCAACTAAAAAACAAAAAAAAAAACACGTAACATATCTTTATCAAAAAGCAATTAAATTTTATCATTATACATAAATTACATCGTATTTGTAAAACTACTTTACTAATCAATTCATTCATTATGTTTTTTAATCTTTTGTAAGAAAAATACTACAATTCCTACTTTTCTATTAATCAACTTTCCTGATGAAGTTCATCTCAAACGTGTTTTTAAATACAAAATTTGAGTTTAAGGGGTGATCTGCGAAGTCGAGCAGGTGTTGATATGACAGGCTGTCTTGAGAATGATGTGGGAAAAGATACTTCTGAGTTGCTGCCTTCGGTTTGGGTTGAAGCATTGAGACAGATTTTGTTCTTTGTAAATAAGTGCACAACACTATTTGTCTTGTTCCTAATCCTTTGGTTTATTGAAATTCAACAATGAAAGAAACAGGGTGACAACGGGTACTGAAAACGAACAAGGAAGAAACAAGTAAATAACAAAAATACGGAACATAAAAGAAACGTGCGAATGATACTTCTCTACTTTGTTGAAGAGCGGCAGACATTCTCATGGTACTGCCAGAAACAGTCTTTATGGAGGTAGATCTGACACTCGGCACAACCATCCCTTGTTTCTTTTGCTCTGCCTGCGCGAGTTTTGAGTTTGCATTTTGAGCAGAGCCTGCAGGCCCTTGGTCAACCAGGAAAGACAGTCCGTGTGTGATGTTGTGCCAGTGTCCTGTCCAACTCCGTGATCTCCTTTTGTCTTGCTCTGTGAGGTGGAACTGATTGTGGGAAATGGCACTTTTTCGACACATTTTGAAAAGTATATAACTGTACACCAGACTAACATCGATTAAAAACCAAACAAAATATCGCCACCACCTGTGACCAGGTCTCTGTATGGTATAATTGGCACGCAGATGGTCGTGACGGTCAAGTCCTCCCATGTACTTATTATAAGCCACGATCCTCTCCGTGGCATTTAAGTTAACACTCTGCCATCCTTGTGGTCCTCCTATTTTTTTTTAAATCGACTCAACAGTTGGATTGTGACAAGTATTAAATTGAAAACTAAAGAAGAATCTTTCCAAACTGTAGCAAGCATTTTACCATCTTCACTTTGCTTGCATATGAATTCGCCACGTTTGAATTTTTTCAAATGACAACCCTTCTTTTGAGGTTTTAATTTAGTGGGCCACTGTTTTCGAGATGTGTTAAACAATCCACAGATATATATCCTTTTTTTTAGTAAAGACAGAGCTAACGGTATTGACGTGTAGAATTTATCTACATAAATCACATGGTGTTTTCCTGTAACATCTTTACACAAAGTTTCAACAACCCTTTTTGTCAATCCTTCTTCTCTTTTTGCTGTCCGCAGATAAACCTCAAAATCCCAAATATATCCTGTATGTCCATCGGCAAGGGTGTAAATTTTGTATCCTCTTTTAGCTGGCTTGTTTGGGGCACCAACAACACCGGAATGTTTTACATGAAACTTTATCATTGCCTCGTCAATGCTTATATTTTCATGTAAATTAAAAAACTCTTTTGATTTAGTTATCATGTTGCTTAGGAGAGAATTGACTCTGTCTAATGCACTGGTTTGTGTGGCACTTTGGGGATCGTCTACATGAAAAGAACGATGAATGTCTTTGAACAAGTTTTTAGACATTGTGGTGCTAACGAACTTGTTCACAAGACACACGTCTGTAGACCAGTAGTCGTCTAAAGACGACTTGGGATCAACACCCATTACAATTCGTAACCCAATGTACGCTGGAAAAACTCTCCAGATCTGACAAAGAATCCTCACTTGCGACTTTTTTCTCTATGTTTAATATATTTTCAACCTCTACAGGTGCTTTTGGGACTGGTAAACATTTAAGCTTTATCGTCTGTTTCCCATTCACTTGCTGTTGGTTCTAATGATGGCATTATAACTGGATCTATGATCGCAAATGTTTTATCATCATAGAGGTCGTCGTCAGAGTAAAAGAATACTTCCTCTGAGAGAGGCACAAAGTGATTGGGAACAAACATTGCTTGCTCAGATATTCCACCATTCACATTTGACCACATGATGTTAATCTGCCCACAACTGTTATCAGTTTAAGGAGGAACAGAGCTGTTGAGCAGAAGCTTCATAGGCTCACAAAGGCAGTCGGTTTGTGGATAAAAAGATTTGATATTGTAACCTGTCACGTTGCTAACAGCGAGGAAGTGAATAAATCCAGCCCAATAACCATCAGTGGATGTTTTGATGGCCAGCTGCCTAAGTACCTCCATGTCACCATTTCCGTGCCGGGTGTGCTCCACCTCATCATCACTAATCAGCATAGACATGTGATTCTCCCGTTGATGTACACAAGGAAGGGACATGGCCGTTTCAATGATTGGATGTAGGAAATAATTGTTGTTGGCTCTTCCAATCTCTATAGCAGTAAAATGAGTAAGAAGTCGTAAAGTTTCAGCCAGAGTAGTGGAACCTACAAGGGCAATGGAAACTGCATTAAAGAAGCAATTTCCATCAGCAGGGGTAACAAGAGGTCGATAGTTCAGAGCTGAATTGGGAAGCAGTTTTTCAGCCACTCGATCAGTTGGGACCATATCTAGCTGAGGGTATCTTTGTTGTAAAGATGATTCCAATTGCAATAAATGCTTCCCGTGAAGCTGCTGAATTACCCCTTCATCTTTGTTAGTCAAAGCAGATTGAAGAGCAGAGAGGTCGTAACTTGTAACCTGATGTTAGCAGAACAAATCATTAATACAGACTTTATTGTATCAATGTTCAATGTTGAATATGAAATTACTGAATCTCATGTTAATTTCAATTTATATTGCGTGTTATATAGTTACTAAATTCGATAGCAGTTTTTGTCATGGCTATAAACTTATTTAAGAAATGAAAAGTCACAGTGTGTTGAGAACGCTATGCAGGAAAAATGGCGATTGATACACATGAATGTATAGTTTTTGAACAGAAATTATATACTTTAATTTATAACTTATTTTGAGCGGTTTGAAATGTATCCGTCAAAGGTAGATCTAAAACATTCTAAAAAGTCAGTGTTATCTTAAAAATGAAGGATAACCCAAAAGATTGATAGGAAAAATAAAGAAAAAAAGACAAATGGGGACAAAATCATAAATGAACAAAACAAAAGATCCCCCAAAAAGTTAATTAATGGCTAATCAAAGGACTTATTAAGAAAACAATCTTACCTTATCGGCCATCTTGTTATCTTAAAGATGAAAAAAATTAAAGCTTGAAAAAATACCTTGTTTAAAGTTGCACTGAATGCAATTCGGATTAACCAGAGATGGTTAAATGTTTCAGATGAGAACCGTTTTTATACGGGCCAAACCGGAAAAAGAATGTAATGTGAGACTTTGTGGTAGAACAACCAAACCGTAATAAATTGTAAGATGCCATCAAGCCAGAACCGCCAAACCGCAAAAAAGCATATATTTAACACTAGGAGATCGGCGTGATTACGTTTTTTTCCGCCCTAACCAAAATCGGAAGGTTTGGGGAAGATATGCATTGTTCCGCCTTGGCTTAAAT
This sequence comes from Plakobranchus ocellatus, assembly GCA_019648995.1. Taxonomy (NCBI): domain Eukaryota; kingdom Metazoa; phylum Mollusca; class Gastropoda; family Plakobranchidae; genus Plakobranchus; species Plakobranchus ocellatus. Next base: position 491,116 of record BLXT01004907.1, read on the forward strand.
ATCCTTACAATATAGGGCAGGAGTGGCCGAAGTATGAACATTACGCTTTTTTACACTTTGGTTGCATAAAGGATATTAGAAACTGTAGATGGGTGTACTACCAGAAATGCCTACCATTCCAGAAATTCTGGATTCGTTCTCGAATTCTCTCTGGAAATCCCCATTATTATCACAAAATCAGAATTTTGCCGATTTGTGATTGGTTGTACTCACTGATATATATATATATACCTAGTTTAAGTTTAGCGTCGTTTCTCTGCATAAATAACGTGATAATATTAGGGGACCTAGAGGAAAAAAATTTAATGGCACCAACACTGCAACAAACTTTTCAGACAAACTTATTACACCCATGGCGCTCTTGGCTAGACCTTTTTTCATTAGAAAAAATAAATAAAAAAAAAACAACGCCCAGTCACGAGCATGCATCTTGCACACTGAAGAGGGGTTGGGGTGGTGGGGGCAAACCTATCAGTGCATGCTTAGAGCAACATCATTGGTCATTCACACTGTGATATCACTCACCGGGATTAGGTTTTTTTTTCAACAGACATATCTGTGTGAGGAAAGCAAATACGAAAATTCTGACGGCAAATTTGAAATCAGCGACCTGGATTTAAGGGAATCATCACAGCAGAATTTCAATTTTAATAGAAATTAATTATTTTGGCATAATTTTTTCCCGTTTAAAATCTGTCACTTGTAAGTCAATGGTTTGGTTAAACTTAATTATATAGACTCTGAGACTAACTATATGCACAGTCTTATAATTCTAGAGTAGATATACCTAGCGGTTTGCACGCTATAAACCCAGCATTGAATTTCTAGGCTTGGCACAAGATGGTCTGATTGACACTAGGCTCTAGCCATTGCTAATCCTGTGATAATTATGAACTATCGATAGATTTAGAACTTATACAATCAGGCCTGCATATCTTTGATGAGTCTACGCCTCTTCAAAGTGACCAAAAAAAATTGCTCTTCACAGAAGCTCCAACCCGCAAAAGACTACAGCATTGTATTTGAGAGGAATGCATTGAGGTGTTTCACATTTTAGGAACAGAATAGGGAATTGTTTAATGGAATTTTCTATTATTTCTATTTGAGAAAAGCTAATAAAATTGAATTAGAAGGGTAACATTGAAATCAGTGACCCAGAATTAAACAAGAGTTGCATGAAAATTTTAAGGGAAAATTTTATTTTCATAATGTTCTTAATCTAGAACCGATTTGCTCAACATTAAGGCAAACACATTGGAATGTTTTCAAGGAGGCTATAAATGTTAAGCACTTTGGCTTAGTGTTTGCGTCGATTTAGACAGGAACTGATAACTCTCCCCAGTGCTAAGGGTGCATTTACAAGATTAATTGGAACTCAGTTAAACTGAGTGCATTATGTTTTTGTTTAATCAGCATCAGTTACCATCATGTTCAGGTTTGTTCCGCATTTTTATCTAATGTACCGCATTTTGCCCTTGATGTTCCTCAAAAATTTTTTCAAGGGTAGGCATGTCTATAATACTCTTCTAGTTAAATATAGTCCATAGACTGTTTCATGCTGCACTTAATTTGGTTATGTCAGAATAGAGAGACAACTAGGTACAGTGTACATTTAAATGACGAAATACATTTTTACTTTCTCCCAAAGTATAATGAGTAGTGAACCTGCCCTGAGATCTCAAGGATCTTTCTGCCCAGTACTGATTTCTGGGCCTGACAAGGGCCTGAAAGTATAAAATCACCTTGTTGTTGGCAGGTTATATGCACAAAAGCAAAATTGAGTTTTGAGAGAGTCATTATGACAAGAATAACGTTTAAGCCATGATTTAAATGCTTTTCTTTTCCCGCCTCTTTGGTTCTGTTTTCTGATATTAATTTTGTTTTCATCTATTTTTACTTTTGCATTTCAGTTGTATTCTTAAGATGGATCATCACTGCCCTTGGTAAGCTGCCATTTAATGAATTCAAAGTAATGCCTCTGCAGCCTAATCTTTTGCTCAAAAATTTTTCTTTGACCTTAAACTTGCTATTAAAACAGTTTCATTTAGAGCTCTGTTGTTTTATGAAATTCAGTGCATCAGTTACTTTATATTTAAAGACTTATTTGATATATTTTGAGGTGTAATGCAGCATTAAAATACCTTTTCCTTTTTTGGAATAAGAATTCCAAATAAAAAATAAAGACTTTGTGGCGGAGCATTTTTTTTAGTGAAGACAGATTCTTTAAGAAATATAGTTTCTTGCAGGCAGTTTTCTTTCTCTTATGATCTGTAAATGTTGATTGAAGTTCTTTTTCTTTCATGCTTTAAAAACTTTCAAACATTTTTAAGTGCATATTAAAATTTGACTGTAATCATGAAATATGTTTTAAATAAATAGTAATTATAACAATGCAAAAGAAAAAAATAGTTTTAGTTTATTTGTCCACAGCTAGTTCAATTTGCTGAAGCATGTCAGTTTTGAAATATTAAAAATTGAATTATTCTTTTTTTTCCCCTCAGGGTGAACAACTGTGTGGGCTTCCACAATTATAAATTTTTTGTATTATTCCTGGGCTATGCTCTCCTTTATTGCTTTTATGTAGCAGCATCTTCGCTAAAATATTTTTTAGCCTTTTGGTCTGTGAGTATCAAGTCCCTATTTATAGTATTTAAAACATGTCATTTGTATGATATTGGTTTGAGATATCAGATATGCACATCTTGTACGTGTGTGGAATTTTTTTTTCTTATGTGCTGCATAAGTGAGTAATCTGTTTTGGACAGGTTTTGACATTTCCTCTTTTTTAAAATGCTCAAACTTATAGCATCGATATGCAATCATAGTTTTCACTTTCCTGCGCACCAGCAATGCCAATAGGTGCTGTTCTGGGTTTATTTACAAAATGGTAAAAGAGTTGCCTCCCTGTTCAAAGCTTGTACTTTTCCATTGCTAATCTTTGTCATCAATTTGAAAGTGAAACTGGAATGCCTCCTGTTTTTTTTTAAACAAATATGAAAGGAAAGAGCTGATGTAGATTTAGAGGAAAAGTTGAAGTCTTCACTAATTTTTAGTGTTCAGTTTTCATCTTGGGTTCCTAATCAACATAATCCTACTTCATCATTACCATTGCAAAGCTCATGAAAACAAGTTTCAGACTCTCATTGCTTAAAAATCTCCAAAATGTGACTTCAACTCATTTGAAATGGACTTGAAATACATAATTTTATATAATATATATATATATATATATATATATATATTTTGTTTTATCTCAGGGAGGAGGAGGTTCTGGTATGAGCAGGTTCCACATCTTATTTTTGTTTTTCGTCGCAGTGATGTTTGGAATCAGTTTGATCTCATTATTTGGTTATCATCTGTATCTCACACTCCATAATCGTTCTACATTAGGTATGCAAATTATTATTATTTTTTTGTAAGGCAAATATTTTTCCTACATTTACCATGAAAATTAATTAAAGAAAAAAAAAAGATATGAAGAGGATACTTCTTTATGAAATGAAATTTTGTTAGAAGCTTATATGGTAATGAAGCCAAATGAAAATATTTTACAAGAAATATTCAATGAGAAAAATCAAATTTTCGGCGAGGATGTCTTTTTCTGATGCCACTATGAAACCTGTCCAGATTTACACTCTAAATAAATAATTGCTAGAATATATTCAAAATTCAATAGCATCAGCACATTGGAAAGTTCATCTCTTTTAAATTACAATGAATTACGTTCATATTTAAAAGGAAAAAAAGGGTAGATAGGTTTTTATGCATGCTGTAAACGCTGAAGAAACAATTTTCGCTCTCTGAAGCAGGCACATCTATAAATAGTAAATCGTAAAGTAGATGTTGAGAGGACCTAAGTAATATGAAATTTTGCTTGCTGATTAATAGCTTATAGAAGGTGACTTTAGCAAAAGAAAAGAAAAGTTGTTTTTTGGCTATGAAGCCTATATTTTACTGAAAATGGTAAGTTTGAGGGGATCACTCCAATAAATATTGTAAAATTTCTAATATTTTATCCAATTTTATAGCACATATTATGCCCTCAACAAATGTATGTCTTTTGTCCTACAGAATCATTCCGTGCACCAGTATTTCAAACAGGTCCAGACAAAGATGGCTTTAGTTTGGGTTCTGGGGCAAACTTTGCTGAAGTGTTTGGTGACAACAAAATACATTGGTTTTTGCCTATCTTTACAAGGTGAATGTAGCCACATTTTATATACTCAGTCAATTTTTGTATTGTTTTTATTTCTTGATTTCCTTTTCTTATGTATTTAATTTATCTTTCATATTTGCACAAGCAAAAATGTGTGTAAAGTCTTACCTTTGCCTCAGATTAGATTGCAACTTGTTTGTCATTGTGGAGGCTATACATTTTCCTCCTATTAATCTACTCAGTGTACACATTTTCCCCCCAATCCATTATTTGTACTTGCTCTTTTAAAATTGTGTTTGAAGCACCATTAACTTCTTACTAATTCTGAAGCAGTATTGGATTCTCTAGTCTAACCTTAGTTCCTCACTTTCTTCTTAACTTTCCAAATACTTTCTAAAACTTTGCATTCTCGTAACTACAAAAAACTCTTCTTTCTTTCTTTAGTCTATCAACTTTTTATAATCGTGTCTCACAGCCAATGAAAAATGTTATGTGCCAGACTCTGTTGTGTTCGAATTTAAGAACTTCTTTGATTTTCTTGTGGTATTGGTATTGAGTGAAGGACAGCCTGGGGTGTTAAGTTTTGTGATATATTACTGAGACATTTTTCTATGATGGACATGTTTTGTATGTCTCTGGACTTTCAGCAGAAATGTTTGTTGGTTTAAGTGCCCCTAAATTTCTTGTGATACATATGCAGAAGTGTCTTATCACTATCATAAGCTAGGATATTAAAGATCTATCAAGAACTTGGGAGGAGCGTTTTGGATTATGTAATTGGTTATGTTTAATAATTTAGCTTTGCTTACATGTTAACATGTAAAAAAAAGGTTTTTAGGAGAGAATCCTCCAGAATTAGAAATGTCCACTTGCTTACTGTTATTGGTGGCTTCAAAGGTTGCTGCCATATACTGTTTAGAAGATTCTGTAGCATTGGGCTGTCAAGTAATTTGATAATGGCTTATATTTCATGGAATATTATATGATCTCAATCTCTATAAGGGGCTGTTCAAATATAATCTTATACCTTTTTGGGGACTTTTTGACCCCCCCCCCCCTTTCCTTCTTACACCTTTCTTACATATGCCACTTTCATGTTGAATGACCATGACAATAAATTTTGCATGCACGCATGGTCGTTGTTCTGGCCTGTTGGACAAGGCCTCCGCTCACAAGAACTTACCTCCTATACAAGGCTTTGCGTACACATGCTAAGTGGATATTCTTCTTGAGTTGCATGTTAGAAAGCAGCCGAGAGAAGTTGAAAGTTTGAAGGAGTATAGAATGCATACTGTTGCTATTATACACTTTTCCTTCCTGCGTCAGTGGTTGGGGAAAAAAATACCTTGCAATTGACTCTCTTTAGGATTTGAACCATGGACTCTTTATTAAAACTCTCACAAGGATTAGAGGATGTCCTGACACATACTAGTTGCTTTTTTAAACAACTTCCAATAATTGGTAACCAGAGAATAGATTTTTTTTGGATTCTAAGGGCCTGGAGCTCTCAGTTATCATTGAGTAAGCAAATCTGTAAATATCCGGATGACTAAGGAATTTGAATAAATTTCCAAAGCAGTGATTATTGTCGCAGTCTTAAACATAATAGGCATACTACTTTGTGACTAGATGAACATTCAACAATCGATGAGCAGAATATGAATTAATGCAGTTGAACTTATTTCTTTTATTGGTGTAACGGTCGAACTGTTTCTGTGGACCTCTCATGAAAAATAATTATAATAATAATTATAATTTTACATTAAATCGTGAAAATGCATAGTATAATCACTGCTCTATGCACTTTACATACATATTCATGAAAAACATTCATATGCACATATGTACACATGCAGTTCTACATATACAGAGTAATTAAGTAAATCATTCAAACTAGCAAAAAAGAAAAATCAACATTCTAATATAATTTTAGGGGATACAATACTGTTGGATAGATTCATTTATTGATTGTATGTTAAGAATAGTTACCTCTCCCCTTTTGTGTTATTTTTTTAATATGTTGCCATTTTGTCCTTTTTAATTTTTTCCTCACTAAAGTGTAATATAACAGTGGTTCAAGACNNCCCCCCCCCCCCCCTCTCTTAAGCTGTTCCAACAGGAGAAGAGGACCCCCCAAGGTGTAAGATTATATTTGAATGTCCCCTAAGCAGTTTATTGTGGAATTCTCAATGTTAATGTAAAAAAAAAAATCCATTTTCATGTTGTTGTTATTTACAAAAACTTGGACAGTACCAGTAAATTTTTATATTTGTGTTTTTTCCTTAATTTCAAGAGTTTAGCAGGCAATGGAGAATGTGAGGATGACAACAGGCTATCAAATCAAGCCCTACTTAAAAAAAATAAAAAAGGTCACTTCTATGGCCTAGTGCTACAATTACCAGCATGCATCACGAAATTTGGCAGGATCAAAACTGTAATTCGTTTTTATATTGAAATGTTTCTCCAGAATGAGTAGCAATAGGCTCGGCGCCTGACTCCTCTTAGTTTTCTGTTGTTGTTTTTTTTAACTTTGCATTGTTTCTTTTACAACAGGACTTAGGTGGTCATTATATAAAAAAAAATTCTTCAGTCTGAAAAAAGCTGAGAGAAACATGGTTTGTTTTTTTCCTGTGTGATTGACTTTGAAAAGGATTTTTTATTCTATGAATATTTATTTATGTTTTGTAATGTTTTTTTTTTTTTAAATTGGCTGAGGGACACAAAATGGAACTTTTACTTTTTGTATCCATCTGAGACTGAGTTAACAATATGGTAATATAAAGAAAACAACTAAACTGAATCAGCCAGCCATCCTTTACAATTGTAAAAAAAACAAAATCAAGAGTTTGAGCTCTCTTGTGTGTGCTCTGTTTTAGTGTGGGTTCCTAGTGATGTTTTACCTGGCTTACGCTTCAAAATCCAGTACGCTTTCATTTACATAGCTAAGTACAAAGGTAAGCCTTATATTGTACTTCCCCACTTCAAAAAGTTTTTTTGTTCGTAACTGAAGATCTCTCAGATATTTTCATACTCAGTATTGCTGAGGACTAAAAGACAAGGGAAAATATTATCAGTGCAAGGTCAATTTCAGTAGCTACTTAAAGCCATTGTAACAGGTGGCTATGAAAATTCTGATTGTTCTGGTGAAAAACATGAACTAGGGTAATTTTTTCCCTAAGAAATAACATTTAAGAGATCTTTTTTTTCTTCTCAAGCATGCAAATACAAGTTCTTATATTGTGTTTTGAGCTGCAAAACAAATCATATTCTATAAATAATTTGGGCCATTTTTTGTTGCGACTTTGTAGTGGACTCAATTTTTTAAAAAAATGGCTCTTCACATCTCTCATGCCTTCTTCATCTGCATGGTTTGCAGATGATAGTGTTTTGCAGCCCAGGTGAGTTTTGGGCGAAAACACAGCACTGAATTTCTGTTTGCAGAGATCCCTGATTACTCTGACTTAAAGACATGCATCAAGCAGACATGCCTACCGTTCGGGAAATTGTGCCGAAATTCTACCTGAATATGACCTGCGTTCCGGAAATCCGCATTGTTATCCCAAAATCCTGAATTTTGCCGATTTGTGATTGGCCTCTGAAATAAACCTAGCCTCGATTTAGTAGCATTTCTCTGCATAAATGACGAAAGAGTATTAGGGGAAAATTTTGAAAAAAATATAAGAGCACTGCAACGAACTTTTCTTATAAACTTATTACATGTAGAGCACTCTTGGCTAGACCTTTTCTTTTTCATGACGAAAACTCCCAGTCACAGTGCATGCATCTTGCAGGCTGAAGAGGGGTTGGGATGGGGTGGGGCAACCCTGTCGGTGCGGTGCATAGAGGAACATCATTGTTAGGTCTACTGTTGGGGGCAAATACAGCCTGTCAATGGCTACACACAACGTAAACAACAATCACTATAAGACTCAACTACATCGACTGCATGAGAGGTTCACACAATTAAAAGGCAGAGCACCGGGAATAGGCGACAGAAAAAACTATATTATGATAAACGAATAGATATATACAGAAGTAGGGAAGTTACACAAAGAAGAAGACAGATAGATACGAGGTGAGCCAAATACAAAAGTCCACGCAAGCAGGCGCGACAATACAGAGTTATCTGAATCTGCGTTACGAGATAGAGTTCTTATACAATTAAATAAGTTAATACAGATTAACCCACTCGCGAGGAAACTCTCCTCAAAACTACTCATAGATCGATAAGACTTATAGATACAACCAATAGATATAACTTATAGATATAATTTATAGATATAATTCCCACACTAATCACTCGCACATGCACACGCTTCTAAACTTAATCCATCAACGATTCTTATCCGTAGAACTTGTTGCGAGCAGTAGGGCAAATCTCAATGTTCATAGGAATGTTCATATATCTATGTCCTCAGTTCAGACACGAGTTAAATCATGTTCATCACTTAAATGCACCGTCACCAACAATAAATACTGTTGTTCACAGGTCCAGATGACAAGCCCTTACGTGAGGGACAATAATAGCTAGTACAATGATAGTTATACCACTATTTCAGTTTCACAGGAGAAACATAAATTCGTAGACTTTAGACAGCAGTTTGGATAGGCACACAGCCTCAAGCAATAAACATAAATATAGATTCAATCGCCACTTCTATGCGATAATACAGGTGGTAGGAAGATTAAAATATATTTTCTGCAGTCAGACAAGTCCGCTACAACCTGCAGCCAGGACCGTCCATGACTGTTCAGTACAAGGAATAAAATAGTAATGATTCCACTGCTCCAGAAATCCCTCCAAGGTGAAGCTTCGTCCGGCTTGCCATTGTCACGTGGCCTAACCAACCAACCACAACTCACACACACCAAATACGCGACTATGCTCAGCTAAAATCAAAACATAACTACACTAGTCCCAACACCTACCATCACTGACTTTATGCCTTGACGGTCGGTTGTATGTACTGTGACATCACTCATGTGGTCAAGGGTTTTTTTTCAACTGACTGATCTTTGGGAGGAAAGCAAATACAAAAATTTTGACAGCAAATTTGAAATTAGTGACCTCAAATTATGAAAATCATCGTGGCAGAATTGCAATTAAATAGAAATAAACAATTTTGGGATAATTTTTTTTTTGTTTTAATACTGACAACTGTGAGCCAATGGTTTGGTTAAACTTAATTTAGTAGACTTTGAGATTAACAATACGCGCAGTCTTATAAATCTAGAGGAATGCTTTGCATATGTTGATATAGATCCAGCATTGAACTTCAAGGCTCAGCCCGAGACTGTGTTATTGATGCTAGGCTCTAGCCATTACGAGTCCTGTGAAATTATGAACTACTTATAGATTTAGAACTTATTATTCTATCAGGCCTGCGTATCTTAGATGAGGCTATGTTTCTTCAAAATGACCAAAAGGGAATTGCTCCACATAGGAGTTCCAATTTGCAGAAGACTACAACACTGTTTTTGAAAAGAATGTATCAAGGCATTCTATGTTTTAGGGATAGAATAGGACATTTTTTATGGAACTTTCTATTTGAGAAAAGTTAATAAAATTGAATTCTGGTGACAACATTGAAATCAGTGACCCAGAATTAAACAAGTCTTTGCAATTATGAGTAGAGTGAAAATTTTTAGGGCAATTTTGCTTTTCATATTAATCATAATGTTGTTAATCTAGGGACGGTTTGTTCAACATTGAGGTAAACAGATTGGAATGTATGCACAGAGGCTATATAAATGTTAGGCATGTTGGCTTAGATATCAGTTCCTGTCAATTTAGCCAGGAACTCTCCCCTGTTCTAAGGGTACACTTCTATGATTAATTGGAACTTAGTTAAATTGAGTGCTTTATTTTTTTGTTTATTTTGTTCAATCATCAGGTTCCCATCATGTCCAGATTTGTTCCGCATTTTTATCTAATGTTCCACATTTTTGTGGTTGATTTTCTTCAACAATTTTTTGAAGGGTAGGCATGTCTGATCAGCGTAATGTGCTTAATCACATTTGCCACATTTTTACTTACAGTTTGTTAGGCAAAGAATCAGTTTCATTCTTGAGTTGTTAAAACTGCTTGCACTCCCTCCTTTGTTCCTTTGGTGATGAAATACCTTTGCTTTGGTGTTCTGCAGCCATGGAGATGGTGTCAGGTTTCCCTCTCGCTTGCAGCCTTCTATCAACTATAACACCATGGGGACTACACCCAGATCAGAGCCAAAGTTCGTATGCTCCTACTTAACCACCTTTTTTTTTTTAACATTGTAGATTCTCTCCTATTATTAGGCCTGTTTTCTATCTTTTTTTTTTAACCCTTTGCTCTGCAACTCTAGCACGGTGGTGCTTTTTAAAATCCTCATAAATGTTTCTGTGTCATAACTTTTTTGATTCTCTTTCATTGTGGTACAAAGTTTAAAGGGTTTGCAGAAACAGTTGTACATTTTTATATCTATAGTTTAAGAAAAGAAAGCAGATGTCATGGCTCACTCAAAGAAAAAGGCTTTGTAAAGTGTAATTGTGCTTGTTATTATTCAAGTGAATTCAACTTTGATAAGAGTTAAAAGAAATTCAGATCTTAGATGGTGTGGTACTTGCTTTATATATATTTTTATTCTGCTTATCAATAAAGTGATAATTAATTTGTATCCTTTTTTTAATGTTGAAGCATCTTTGTCAGTCCAACTTAAATGGAAATTTTTCCCAGTTTATTCCCTCGATATTTTAATCTTTAAATGGAAAATGTGTTTATTATTAGCACAGGTATTTCTCATCATCCCCAGAATTTTTTTCTTCATATTGCTCTTATCTTCTTGGTGTGTTGATTTTTTCATATTCTGTCTTGATTAAAATCTTCTTTTGTTTTGGGACAGTCTTTGGTACTTGATGTTACAAATATATGTTTGAAGATACAAAAAGGTGTAAATTTTTCCAAACTTGCTAAACTTTGGAAAAAAAAAAGAAAATTAAATCATAATGTAAAGTTTCAATACAAAAGTACCAAGTTTTACAGTGTATAATGTGAGATTTTGAATTCTTCTGACCGGTTTCAAGACATATGTGTAGTGCCACTATAATAAAATTTTTGCGGCTAGAACAAATGCTATCAATATAGGCACAGTTGTCACTACTCTAAACATCTTATATCGTAATACTTTGGGGGATCTGGCAATGTTTAAAGTATTTTTGACAGGTGGTTTAAATGCAGTTTTTTCATGGTTGTTTTTGACACATTAAGCCCTGTTTTGTGATGAAACAACATTTGATATGTTTTTTAAATCAGTCCTTATGAGTCAGATTTCACATATAGCAATTTTGAAAAAAAAATAATTTAAAGATTTTTTTCTCTCCTTTGAAGTTAAAAGTTCAAAATTCCTCTATTTTGGCTCAGAATTAACATAGTAGAACATCCAGTTATCACCAATGCAGATGCCAGAGAAAGACGTTTCAGGTCGGTTCATTAGTTTAAAATTTTCAAAATACCACTGCTGACTCATTTGGACCAGTCATGTTTTTTTTTTTTGTTTTTTTTTTTTGCTGCCATATCACTAAGCATTTCTAAGGATGCTTGTGGAAATTGAGAAATCAAAAGCCAATGTTTTTTTTTTTCGTTTTTATTGAAGACAGTTGAAAATACTATGTATAATTTAGTTGAAGTAAAAAACGTATACAAATACCGCACCCCCAGAAACAGATAAATAAGTTTAAGGATCCTGAAGATGCAATGGTGGTTGAAGGAAATAAAGTAAAAGGGTAAATCTCCAACTCAGACTTATAAAAACAAATAAAACAATGCAGAGTATACGTAACAACATTTCGCCCCTAAGGCCTTATCAAGTAAAAAAAAGATGATCACAAAGAAATCATTTTTTTCTTTGTGATCGTCATTTGGGCAAAACGTTGTTACGAATATTCTGTGTTGTTTTTTTTTTATAAGTTTGATTTGGTGGTTTTACTCTTTTACTATATAATTTGGTTGAAAATTTCTGTACCCTTTTAAACTGTATATTAAAAAAAAAGCCTAAAGATGAAATTATTTTTTAACCATTTCTTATGTCTTGCTCCATGCATCTGTGTATGTGCAATAGTTTCACCAAAAAGTTTTAGTCCCAGTTTCAATTGGAGATCATGATTTTCTGGGTGAAACTCTCTCTATCTTATCATTGGATTCGGAAGAGTCCATAGAAATAAAAAAAGGCACATACATTGGTTGAATTTTCATCTGTTTAGTTAAAAAAACTTTTAAAGAACCTTTTAGGATCATAATTATGCTCAACCTGTGAGATTGTTAGAAACATATAAATATCTTCCTTTTTCTTTGAAGGATCATATGAATTTCTCACTGTTGTCCATTTCTCATTGTTGACTATATAATACTATATTGATGTCTTTGCTCACAATATATTTAACATTGCTTGTTTATATTTTGCTCAGCTTTGTCTTTTCTTGGTTTTGCTTTTCTCAGTGAAAACCTTTTATTTATTCCTTACATTTTTATAATTGGGAATTTGAAGCTGTGTTTTTGTTGACTTACTTGTAGACTAAATTTTAAATATTTTAATATCAGTCGTGAAATAAATATTTATTCTATCTGGCGCGAATGCTCGCATGTGAGTGTGTGAAAGAGAGAGAGAGAGAGATGAACTCTGATTTGACCAGGCTAGAGATAAGTATTTCTTATGGCATCGAATATTTAGAATCATAACCAATTCTCAAACACTAGATATCAGAGAAGGAGCTGCACCAGTGAATTGGCACTTTCTTGTAGAATATAATTCATATTCTCATAATTTTAGAATAGAAATTAAGAATTCAGATCTAGACCATAGTGTTGGGTGTTCACAAGCAAAGCAAAAACAAAACTATTGCCTTTTTTTTAGATCTTTGTGGCTGTAATGTAAATAACATACTAAGTCTCTGTTCATTACTCTCTATAAATGAAAACAGACATTAGGTAGATTGAATTGTTTTAAGAAACAAGGTTAATAAGTTGAAAACAAAATGTTTGAATCACGCAATGTTTTCCAGAAAAAAAAGTGTTTGAAAAATATCGTTTAACCCTCAAACTGTGGCTATATGAAAATGCTGTACTGTGGGACTATTAATGGATATTTATGTATGTCTACAAAAGCCTTCAAAATGAGAAAAGAAATTGAGATACACCTTTAAAAGTTTTCATTTTCTAAAACTAGAATGCTTGGAGAAAGTGATGAAAGAAAAAAATATTCAAATAAAATATCAAATTGGTGACCTTGACCTTTTATTAGTTTTATTTTTTTTGTTATTTTTACTCATGTTTGTTTGGTTTCTTTCTCTCACTAATATATCAAAATTAGTCTAGAATGCCTTAGACAGACACACAAATTCTATCTAGTTTTAGAACATGTATAGTTTATATGTTTTCTGCTCACTAGGTAAAAAAAAGTATCTACATCATCAAGAAATGAAAAAAAGGAAAATTGCAACAACACAACACATCACGATAAAAAGGATTGCCTCCCACTCCCCACAAAAAGTAATAACTGCATGCTCAAACAAGGAAACATAAAATCATAATTAGAAACTTTATCAATTTATTCTATCTAACTTTTGACAACTTAAGGGTTTACATCCACATCCAAGGTTCACTAGATCTTGATCTAGAGTCATTATCTTGAGTGCCTAGATCTAGATCTAGATTTGTATCTTCAAAGCTAGTAGGTCTATCATTTGAAAGATCGGCATGGGATGAATAAAATTTATTATCTTATTCACCAGTTTTATAGTGGTTCAAAAACAGCAAATAAGTTGGTTCTGTTATTTGCAGGCTTTCCTGAAGATGATATGGCACTAGTTCAGTCATATTCATTAATTTGAAGATCATAGATCATTGGAAAATGATCAATGTGTTTTGCATTGAAGGTGAAAGCAAAAACTAAAAGGGAACTGGAAATAAAGTTAGATTACTTTTTTTTTTTCGTAGTTTGTATTTTGCTGACCGTTAGGCCATTTATAAGCATAGAATATTGCCTTTAATAATCGGCCAACACACCACAAAAGCGGAATTTTGGCTGATTTTCAACGGATTATCACAGTTGGAGAGTTAACATGATAATCTCAGTTGTAGATGGTGCTATTTGTTTTGCAAAATATAGAAACTTAAGTGGAAAGGTTAGATGGATCTTTTGTTTCTGCTTGATTTTTCAAAAGTCCTCGGGATTTTCCCCCCTAATTTCTGAAAGCTTTGTCTGATTCACATCAATTGAATCTTAAGGAGTTTTGATTTGAAAAGCCTTACATTCAGCCAAAACATTGAGAAGATTAATTTAAACAATAGACATAACCAATATCATATTCTGCGCCCCTCATTTTTTCAGTATGGGTGATGGAGTGACATATCCAACGCGCAATGTTGATCTTGATTCAGATGGCTTGCTAGGCCAGCGGCAACGCTGGATGGAAGAAGGGGATCAAGGTATGTTATAAAACAACCCTTACACTCAAATGCCTGCCAGCATGATAGCAAAATATTTTTTTTCGTGGCAATAAAAAAGATAAGAATAGTCAGAAATTTTCTCTTTGTTGTAATATCATTTGATGAAATTTTGCCCTTATGAAACATCAGGCAATGGAGATCTGAAAAATGTAACAAATAATTAGTGTATGGTTTGGAGAGAGCATAGAATTGACATATAAAATACTCAAAAGATGATTGTTAATCAAAAATTGAATAGTTTTGTGCCCTTTAACACTTATCATTTTTTAGTATTTCCCAAATTCATATATATATTGAAAGCCATTTTTCTATTTTCCTCGACAGGCATGTTTGTTATCTTTTGAAATGATAAAAGAGAGTCAATAAAGGATTTTTAAATTACAAATTTACATAAAACTGCTCAAAATGAAGAGTTATTTTAGTTTAACTTATTGTCCATGATTATTTTTTTGCATAGCTCATAATTTTTTTTTCCCTCTTTCTCAAGCTTGTCAATTTGACAATCAGTTTTTGTTTTTTTAATATGTGATAATGTAGTGCTTTTTCTTCCTGAAAAGTTTAAGCTTGCCTTAATTTTGCCTTACTTAAAATTTTGGAGGTCAAAAGCAGTTGTGTTTTTTTTTTTTGTTTAATATATATTTTAATGAAAGTAACTTTTAACAGAATTACTAGAAAACTTTAAATGACTGTAATATAAATGTGGTGATTTTTTTGGACTTTTTTGCCTCATTCCCCTCAGATTTTGGATTTTCCTTTTGATTTCTTAAGGCAAGCATGAAACACATTCATGCTAAGTTCCATTATTTGTTTTGTCTTTTAATTCTACTTAAACATTCTATACAAAGATTATATATTGAAGTAAAGGGTAACTGTTAATGTTTGAAGTTCTCTTTCTCCATCTCTCTCTCTCTCTTCCTCCCTCACTCTCCCTCCTTCTGTCTTTCCCCTCTCTATTTCTCTCCGCCTCTTTATAGCGCTATCTTTATTCCCTTGCTCCCTTTTTTTCCCTGTTCAGTATTTTTATCTCAATTGTTCACATTTTTACACTTTTTTATTTATTTATTTTTTTTTTCATCAATTTATTTTTGTACAAAGGGTTTGATTTCCTTCTTTTTTTTCAAAATTCATTTTACTCGTAGTTGAAGACAGTTGATCTTATAATTTCAGGTCAGTTTCTTTTGTTTGTTTTTTTTTAAAGCACTATTCTCAGTTTAGTTTGTGATGAATGTGGAAGTGGCATGTTTTTCTATTTATTCCTAGCACCATAGCATGATTTAAAAAAAAAAAAAAAAAAAGCCTCCCTTCTTCTTTCAACAAAACTTAAAAATATTAAACTTTTAAACTTTGTGGTGCTTATGGTTATTTTCAAAACTATGTCAGTTGTATATTAAGCCCAGTGTAAAGAACCTTGATTGTTTATCATCTTAAGACATTGTAAGTATAATCATTCCAGTGAGGAAAAGTGCACATGCTTGATTAGATTTATTTTTTCATAGTGCTTGTATGCAATCCTAGTAACATTACTTTAACAGGATAATTTTAAACACATTTTACTTCATTTGTAATTAAATATCTAACAATTCTCTTTAAAATAAGTAAAACATGTTAAAAGTTTTATGTTGAAAAGATTAGCTGTATATTTCTTTTAGGGAAAAAAAATGACAGTTTTTCTTAAAAAATCTATATATAAATGCCGATAACTCTATGTATAAAAGTCTTTACATATCACTGCTGAATTGTAATTCTGTTAACATCACTGTCTAAGTTAAAATGACATTTGCATTCAGCAAGATCATGGATATAATTTAAGCACAGTCTGGAAGGAAGTATATCTTATTAAATGTCATTTTGAGGTTTATTGTTCCGCCTTTGCTGATAACCTCTCATTACTGGTATGTGTGGCAACTCACGAAACTTATTGGCCGATCATTTGCATGAGTTTAGATGACATAGTTACACTCTCTACTCCTAATTATATGAATTCTAATTCATATCTAATTTTAAGCTAAGCAACAAATTTCAGTACTTGATTTATAGAACTTTCTGCTGATATGCTAAAATTTTTACATTTAAAAGATAAATCATGAATTTAGGAAAAACATATCTTTGGAAGTCTCCTAGGGCAATGTTTATTGTCATAAGTTAAACTTCCTCACTTGGCCTTATCAAAGGTTTTGTAGATCGTTTCATACCGCCTAGATGCATTGTTTAGTTTTATCTCTAAGTAGGTGCATCATTTTTTTTTTCACTTGCATGAAACGGTCCACATGAGTAATATTGAAGAGTAAATTGGTTTAAATGAATGTTTTTGGAGATCAGTCCTGAGTTGGGTGGTGCATTTCAGACTTTTAGAAATGTTAAATTAGAAAATGCAAAGTTTCAGTAATTTTTATTTTCTCTCTTTAAAAAGCTTTTAAAAAAAATTACAATGTTTCATATCTTGGATCATAATCTACAAAGAAAGAAGTTTCAGACAGTCTCAGCAAATGAAAAAGTCCAGAATGAAACTTCCAACTTGTCTAAGAAATGATTTTTTTTTATACTGTTTTATTTTTTTTTTGTCTTTGCATAGCATTGTGAAATTCACATTTTTTTTTTCATTCGAAACTGGGCCTGTATATTAATTATGTGGCCTTTCACCTCTACTTTTAATTTAGATTTTTTTTTCTTTTGCTTATTGGTTTATAGAAAAGATGTATTGGAAGTGTAATTGTGCTATATCTGTATTTTTGCTAAACTAAATCGGTGTAAATTACTTTATTATAATTATCGTTTAAATGTAAGTGAACATTAGATTTGGCAAGATAGGAAATGAATATGTATTAAATGTATATATTTTTTTTCCACAATCTGTGCCGCCCACAATTTTCACTTAAAACAGCTATGAACTGTGAACATCTGCTAAATGTAAATGGGGAAAATCACATCATGAATGCCTCAAGTATCTGTTTTTTTCTTTTATTTCTTTTTCCTAATGTGAAAAATATCTATTGAAAAGGAAGAAAGCTGTGAAAAGGACAATGGTGATTGAAGCTGAAGACGTACCAAGTGCTTTCTTCAATGTAGCTGAATGGAATTGATAGCTTTTGTTTTATTCAGAGTCCAAAATAATACTTAATACATATTATACTTGTAAATATTCGAAGAATAGGTAAAATATGCCAACTGTAACTTAAAAACTGAACTTTTTTTTTTTATTTGTTATTTAATTTATTGGTTATGTATTGAGTTCTGTAACACAGATATAATTTGCATTTATTTCTGTCACACTTTATTTTAGACGAAAAATAAAAAAAAATGATAATTTTTTTTTCTTTTTCAAATTTTTTCTCCAGACAGCAGCTTTGAGAACAAAGGAGTGGATTTGGCCTAAAAAGTAAATGGGCTGCTTTTCTCATCCTGATGTGGAGTGCAAGTGTGTTGCGACTATTCTTGCTCTTTTATGTGAATGTGTGTCAGTCTGTGTTCTGATTGAAGCCTGTAATGGAAAAGTCTGATCAGCTAAGAGTTAATAATGCTGTCTTAGTTTGGAAAGAGTGATTGTATTGATGTGTTGAAAGCTGTATTGATACTGGCTGTAAAATAAATGCTAATTTTTTTTTTTTATAATTTAAATTTTAAATACTTTAATAGTTAAATATTTTTATAAACATTCTCTCATAAATGTTTAGAAACTAGTTCAAATGAATTGCAAGATCCAAATGATTGAATTTGAGATATGGATGATACCATAGTGCTTTTTATAGAGTTTGGGCCTGAATTTGTTTCTTTGCCAAAGTATTGATTAGGATTTCATTATTTTCTCTTAAATTTTCGTATCATGGAGAGGGAAGAACAGTTTCCAAGGTTGAGTTTTTTTTTTTTTTTTTTTTTTTTG
>BLXT01004907.1:519035-539882 GCA_019648995.1 Plakobranchus ocellatus
AATGGTTGGCGTCAATTTTGAGCGGATCCTTATGATAATACTGGCAATTCACACAGGGTGTATCCAAGGTCCAAACTAGATCTAGATATGAATTTCAATATTTTTAGATCTATCTAGGTTCTAGATCTAATTCTAGAGTTTACATATATGAAATCCTACTAAGGTAGTAGGTAGTTAATTAACATTCAACATGGGTCTCCTCTTCAATCTTTCTTTTCTTTATCTCGCAGAACCAAAGTTGCTACACATGAAATGTTACCAGACAAAAAAAAACGATGGTGGCACTTTCATTTTTCTTCTTTTATTTGCTGTCTCCCCTTTTTCTGAAGTTTTTTTTTTTTTTTTTTTTGAGAGAGAAGGCTTTACATGATAATTCTTCATACTCTTTGAAGACTTAAAAAAAAATCATAGCTTTCAAATGTGGTTACCACCTTCATCACTATTTCTGAGGGAATGGTGCTTGGCGGTTGTGATATTTTTGAGTGAAAATGGAAATGTGAGAGTTTCACCGCGCAAGACTAATATGATGTTTATGATGTACTTTGCAAGATAAAGCAAAATGCATCGAATTTTATGATGCCAATTGACACTTTGATAAATGAATGTCTTCAGAGACCCTTTTTATTGTGCAGGCACATTTTTTGCATTGATTTACCTGAAACAAACATTTTTTTTCCTAAGCAGAACTGTCACTTGTATACAAAAAGGCACACTAATATTTTTTACTCTCGTCTTGCATTACATTTTACAGAAAGGAAATTGTTGGGTTACCGGTATATTAGAGTTGTTTGCAAGTGCATATTTTACACAGTGTAGGTTGAAATTCTGCTACTGCTGGTTCAGTTTCTGTTTTTTTTTGTTGTTTTATTTTAATTAGTTACGTGTACAGTAGACCACACCTAAACTGAAAACGGCTGAACCAAAAAAACGGCAAAACCAAAAAGAAATTGAAGAGCTTTCCGTTTTTCCTCTTATTCTTTTTTATTAAACATGTAAACCGAAAGTGTTGGCTGCCAAACTATCGCTAAAGCGAAGTAAAAAGCTACCGGGACAGCCCAGTCTCTGTCCCACCGACACAGAAAAAAAATTTTTTTTTTTACACACCTTGCCCTTCCCTTTCTTTCTCGCATTACTCCATGCAAGCCCATTACTGTTAGTTACCGGTACCTCACACTACTGACGACCAGGCCCGATGTCTGGCTAGGTCTACTGCACACACCTGCCCATCCCTTCTTTTCTTCCAGTTCCACTCAGTTATGCAGCAGGACCATGCCAGATACTCCCTACATGTCTAGGTCCCATCAGGGCTAAGCTAAGCAAATACTGTTGCATCGCAGCGAGTAATAGTTATAAAGCCATCTCTCTTGTTGAGAACTTTAGTACCGAAAAACTTAGGTGACGATTCATTTAAATTGTAAAAGTAGAGACTTCAGGACCGGTAATCTTACTTAGGCGATGATGAAGTTGTTGGAGCTCTATTATACTATCCCGATAACAGGCGCAAGAACCTCTTAACTGAAAAGGAAAGAGAAGGAGATAAAGAAATGGATAAGACAGAGAGAAAGATTCGTGAATAGGTGTGTTCATTCACATTGTGGTGTGACGATGGGTGGGATTGGTTTTACTTAATATTTCGGAAGCTGGTTACTCTCCTTTTAATCTTACTTTTAATGCTTAAACCAAAATAGAAATCATACTCCCTAGAATTTCAGTTTAAACGTGTTCCACTGTATTTATCTCCTGATCATTTTAGAATTTGTTTTAAACTATATGATCCAATCAGTACTGGCCCATTTTTTTCCATTTTCGACATGGCTGTGCTATAATAATGGAGTATTTCATCTATTTTGGCATGAGTTTGTGGGCAGGATGATGAACTGCTGTGGCCATATTCCACCTGGCTTGGTCTGGCATATGGACAGTTGCAATCAGTCCTGTTTTAAATTTTTGTGTAAATTTACTTTATTGTCGCTTTCTTGCATACTCCTATCAAACCAAAAATTTTGTTTGCATCTTGTCATACTTAAGTTATTGACTTGCTCTCCAGCCCACAGTTGTTTTTTCTATCACAGTTCACCTCATGTCATTTTTATACTTAAACTAAAGCAATTCAAAATCAACATTCTCAAAGATGTTTTCACTTTTTTTTTTTAGACCAACAAATTTTACTTAAACTCCTTTTAACCATTAAAAAGCATTTTTTTAATAGAAAGTAATCTTGTGTTTGAAATTTTGAATGTTCGAGTCATCATATTGCTATCACTCAGTGTCAATGTAATCAGTTCTGATGTGAAGTTCGTTTCAGATGACTGGGATTTTTTTTGTAAAGGGATTTGAAGTATGCATGTTCCAAATTTTTTAGATTTTTAAAAATATTCTAACATAGACATCCTTTTTTTTTTTTTAAAGAGATTTGAAGTGTGAATCGTCCAAATTTCTTAAAATGTGTTTCATTAGTACTATTAGTAGATCATAAATTAGACACCTTTTTTATAGATCTATTTCAACATTTATGAATTTTAGTTAAAGACCTTTTCTTTTGATGAGAGGTAACTAAAAGTAACATATGGTATAAAACAATAGTGCTTTAATCCAGAACAAATGAGAAAGTTGTCTGAAAGTGATGTTAGCACTAGGAAAAATATGGACAATTGCATGTTGCTTTAGATAGCCATAACTTTAAATTTATTAAAAATTATGGTTTTTTGAAAATATATGTTTGTGCTTTATGAATTTGTCTTTGCTAATTCAGTAATTGGTAACATTTGGTGTATCATTTTGATAAATGTAACTTTTTTTATTATAATTTTTTAAACAATGTTCCCTCTCCTTAATTTGGAATTATTAACCCATTTCAAATTTTGTATCGTACATGTATGATTTTAAAATGCTAGAACTCACATGCTAAAAAAACACCTCAAGCATCTTTGTAGCTCATTTTGATGACCTGTAAAGAACATCTCATGTGTAGCTGTTGATTCATGTGATAAGATCAAGTGAATGAGTCTCTGACCTCCTCCTGACCTTAGTCTGGTTCGGGCTGGCCATTTGATGTAATGCTCCAGTCTAGCACATCCTTGTAAAAGTAATCTGTGGTGCCTTATATAGCCACTGATGCTGGGTTTATTAATGAGCTCTTTTAGTGCTTACTTTGTACTCTTTGCTTTTGACAAAGCAACATAAATTTAAATAGCACAATATTTTGACAAAGCTAAAGAACCAGTCATTTGACGAGCCTCATATCCCATTTAACATGGATTAAATCAAATCTCATAAAATTCATGGCATTCTCTTTTTTTCAACATTCTCTTTTCGGATTTTAAAGGATTCACTAAGGTTGCTCTAAATGTAGATAAAAGCAAAACAAGGACTTTTTTTTTTAAGTTGTAAAAAGTGTGTTGCAAATGGGACTGAAAGTTTGCATATCTTGAAATATATATTTCAATTAATTTTTGGTGTTTAATTCACTTGTCAAGATAATAAAACTCATATTATTTTTTAACAAGGGCACTTGGTGAAAGATAAATATGCTCAAAAAGAAAAATGAGCAATCTGAACTTTTATTTATTTGATACTTACATCATGTAATGATGCACTTAATTATTTTTTTTTTTAATTTCGGATATTTTGTTATTTTCATTTTTCATAGCATATTTTTTTGCAAGTAATTATAGAGGTGGAATCTACCTCAATATTATAAGGTGCTCTTTCATAAGTGGAAGGTTTTTATCCATCTCCATTATACACACTGTATAGCTTTCCACCTAAGTAATATAGGGTAGGGGGTTGTATTATTTGGGTGGATAGATGCTCCACCTTTATAAGCAGGAAGGGGTTTTTCTTAATTTAGGTAGAAGGTTCTTTTTTTTTACATCGCTGACCGGGGTGATTATTGGGGTATCATTTTGACAAAACCATGTGATTGCTCATGAGGCTTATCATAGCGCTCAATTAGATCTAATCTAGTTGTCATTCTGAATAGACCTAGATCTGTAAGTCAAAATAGCCAACACCACATCAAAACTGCAGTTTTTTTTTACCAGATTCAATATCTCGATAAGATCTGTTGTTACCTCAGATTCTATAGATCGAGTGGAATGGTAAATCTTGCTGTACATGCATCTTTGATGGATTGTATAACTTATAAGTGATGGTCCTCATACATACTGTATCTGTGTGTTTTGTATCCTTGATGTATTTAATGTAACCCAAAATAGGCAATTGTGAAAATCATGACGGAGATTATGCATATATGTATGCATAAAATAATATATTTTACCTGTAAGCTGTATGTGTCATCTATACTCAGAAAACAGAAAAATTTATGTGTTGTGACAGAGCTGTATTCATTTGTGGTGTCGACTATGGTCTATGGAAATCTTACTCTTATTTTATCTCGAGCAATCTGAGACTACTTTTTATTTTTTAAATATTTTTTAAATTCAAGAATGTGATAACCATGTTCCACAGCTTGACCTATAATTGGCATTACTGCCTCCTAGGCTATTGTTTCGTTTCATGATGATTTTTATCTTGTTGGTTGGTTTTAGTTTCACCCAACAGTCTAATAATCTTGTATTCAGTAAAAAAAATTCAGTCTTAAAAGTACCGTATCCCGAATTCTTCAGACTTATAGCTTCACAATATTGCGAGGCATTTCTGCTTCTGGCAAGCAACTACTGTAACATACTCAGACTTGCCAAGCAATAAGCAAGTGCTTATTTGAATTTAAAGCAAACTTACCACTAAAATTCTACAAACGTACATTTCTTTGCCATCCTTACTTTCACTTAAGCTTCGCATCAAGAGTAATGCTGTCTATTCCGTGTTTTCTGAGCAAAAAAAGAATGGTTGCATCAACTTTTGTTTAAATAAACCCTTTACCTCTTCCATGCCAGATTTGTGCTTTACAATATTGCAACCCCATCCACCCAAATTAAAATCCTAAAAAAATGAACTAGAAAAAAAAAGACAAACAATTGTCAAAAATCAAAGTACAGTACAAAAAAAAATGTGGTGTGGATTGAAAGGTTGTCACCATTTACTTTTCAACACTAAAATAATATGAAAATTAAAGTAAGTTATGGGCAATGAAATTGTGATAAAGAAAAAAAGCCTTGAGCTTTGAAATTTTCTTCACCAAGGCTTCTGCTCCCGTCAGAAAATATGTGTAAGCTGCCAATAGATCTCATACTACAGTACAAAGGAAGCCAACATTTTTTTTTTTTTAATTTGCTGGAGGGCCAAAAAATGAGAGATGTTTGCATACTGTTACTACATGATATTGATAGATCTGGAGCTAGTTGTTTTATTATGGAGATTAACATTCCATCTGATAGAGGCCTAGATTCTAGAGGAGATATAACAGGGGTGGAAAATTTTCCACCTGATAATAGAGAGCATGGGGGGAGGGTGTGTATTATTTGGGTAGAAAACTTTCATGCAGGGCTTAGGAGTTTATATTATTTGGGTGCATTCCACCTCTACAATGGCTGCCTTTTTTAAATGGTGATAAGTTGTTAGTTAGGAAATAATAAAAGTATAAAAGATCCTATATACCCTATATGATGATAAATTGTAAGATAATTTTTGTTTCGTTTTATTTGTTACGCACTTAGCTTAGAGATGGTGAGTTGCATGTCGACCTGCTAACAGTTTTATCTATTGCGTTTGCTAATGATTATCTAATCACACCTTCAGATTATGGACTCATCATCTCATCAAGCCTTTTTGATCAAGTTTTGTTCAAGCTTCATTTATTTTCAAAAAATAAAAGTGTATCGTCACTGTAATTTAGTGTAAATTTTAAAACTTCAGGGAAAGGGAAGAAGTTGTTGATGTGGAACTGTGAATGTAAAGTTTCTTCAAACTCATTTTTTAAGTCACTGCTTTTGTCTTTTCATGCATATTAGTATGTATTGTAAAAGAGAGACTTTCAATCACAGCGCATCAATAGGGAATATCAGCAATCATTTGTAATTCAATTGTCTTTAAAAACTTTTCTCTGCTTGTAGTCCATGACTTTGCTTTAACCAGTTTTTTGTTCATCATCATGTATAAAAGTAAAATATGATTAAAAACAAAAATTAAACTAACCCTCTAAATATGTGCTTCTTTACGCTCTCCAGGAGATATCTTTCTCCATGTTGAGATTTGGACAGGACTGCAGTTAGTGCTTGTTATTTGAAACCCAGAACCACATTGGCAATCACTCTTACAAAAAACAGCGTTTCTTTTGACTTGTTAAAGCTTGCAAACTGAATTTTTTAAGAGGAAAAAATATCAAAATATAGAAAAATACATGAACCATCAGAAAATATTTGTCTAGGGGGAAAAAAAACCCTCATAAACCAACAAAATTTTCTCTCGTTTTTCCTTGCTGTACCACTAGTATTACTATTAGTAATAGCTGATGTGTATTTTTTTGTGTGCATTTTGTTGAAATAAAACAGGCAGAAAGCGAAATAAAGAGAAGAAACAAAATTGATAAAAGGAAGTGCAGATGGTTACAACTGTCGGAAGTTCCAGCTTCAGGACTTTACTCATGGTCTTGAAAATACCTAGATCGGGACTGTCGATCTAGATTAGATCTGGGCCTTATACGCTCTGCTGACGCAACCATGACTTTTTTCACAGGGACTTGTTGGTTATCCTCATTTATTCTATATTAGATTCATCATTTAAATCCAAAATTTCCTCAATAAAAAACTTAAAATGTATCAACTTGCATTAAGTCGCATTGGGTTGAAACGGGTTAATCATGGTTATATTGTATGCACAATGAATTATGATTATTATCTCCTTCAGCTCAACCTCCACAGATGGGCTGAATGTTTAACAATATGAACTGGCACTTATGCTTGTGAAAATTATTTGCCATCACAGCCTAGCATAAATATTATAGACTTCAAAACGAGTATAGAAATATTAGTGAAATAATTTGAGTTACTTTTGATTGAAATATTTATTTCTTTCTTTTTTTTTTTTTCTGCAGATGACTTGCTTATATATCATTGTGCAGCAGCATGTCTTGTAGAATTTAAAAGCTTTGTGTTTTATCTGATTGCAGGCGAATTTGTCTTTTTTTATATTTATTACGTTAACTCTTAATTTACCAGGCCCTTCTAGAATTTCGATAGCCAGATTACCAAAGCAAGGAGCATAACTCTTAATTTTTTTCATAACAGGTGCCACTAAAAAAAATTGTATAAATTCAAATATTGGTTTAAAAAATTCTAAAAATCACATTTTGGAGAAATGAACAAGCTTTCTTCTCATAATCATATATATATATATAACTTGTTATGCTTTTATGTCAAGAACTTGTGAAAGAAAAATAGTAAAAAATGACCACCCCTATCAGACTATGCCTCCGAATCTGGGTCAGAACCCAACTCTAGATCCAGGTTTAGATCTAGATCTAGAGTGCCATGATCATTACTCATATTACTTTCATTGTCTTTATCTCCTTATTCCTCATCAACAGTGTTATCTACTTCTTCATTTTTGGTTCTGGACGGACAAGCTGGCTTAAGAAATTGAAAGCCATTTTTTAAAAAAATCGCTGTACCACTTCTATGTGACAGATTCTCATGCAGTAAAGAACAACAAAAGTAGAACTATCAAACTGCCGATAGAGCTCTCTTGCTTAGAAACTATAAAAATAAATAGGCTCTGTTCTGTACAGAAAAAGTGGAAGCTAAACGCAAATATTAGAGGACGATTTGGTATAGTACGAGTAAGGGCGATATGGTAATGTAAGAGTTAAACTAAGAATTTACAGATCAAATTTTGAAGCGAAACCATAGCTTCATGGTGTTAAAAATCAGTTATTCAATTGATTGAGACTTGCCATCATAATAAAGTGTTTACACACATGCTTAAGTCTAACGAGTATGTAATTAATTCTTTAAAAGATAAAGCTTACACAAAAGCACTAAATATCAGTTATTCAATTGCCTGAGGCTTGCCATTATAAAATAGAGTGTTTACAGAGGTATAACACTATAAGGCTAATGAGTACTTAATTAATTTTTCAAAAGGCAAAGCTTAGGGAAACAAAAAAAACAGTTTTTCAATTGATTGAGGTTTGTCATTATATAGAATCTAACTTGTGACAATTTACTCTGGATCCCTCACATATGAGTCAACACACACACCAAAAAAAAAAGAGAAAAAAACCAAACAAACTGACAAGTAATGTAAGGCAACGTGTAATGAAGTATGAAGAGTACATGAAACTACAATAAACATTTTTACAAAATGATAAACATTTGCACAGTTTTATGCAGGAGTCGGGATAATGAACAATAGTCCCTCATGTTTAACATAAAGGCTTTAAAATAAAACTGAAGGGATTAAAGTGAAAAATCTTCCCTTCAGAGACCAGAGATAAAAAGTGCTTTTCAGTATATTCAAAAAAACTTAAAGAGCAAAAATAAATTTCAAGTATCCTTTCTGTACAAATAAATTGTAAAAACCATACAACTGTTTATACTTATACACACTATGATGTATCAATAGGCATAACAATTGTAAGTCATCCATTCCCTTCCTTGGCCAGGCATATGCCAAATCCAATAAAATAATTATAAAGATTGAATTGACATCACTGCAAGTAATCCTCTTTCAGAGCATCCAACATTTTTTTCTATATAATAAGACTATACAATGATTGAACGAATGAGTCACCATGTGTTTGTTCTGGTATTCTCATGGGGGTTGAAGAAAGGGGCAGGTGGAAAGAGAAATTTATAGCAACATTATACTTAACAATCATCACTGATCTGCAATAACAGTGGTACTGACAGGTACAAAAGATAGAATCTGCTTGTTGGGCTGGTCAGGATCATTGGCCATCTCAACAACATAGAGTTCTCCATCCATCTCGACCATGTCACCATGCCTGAGGCTAGACAGCTGATCCTCAGAGAGCTCCATGCCAGCAACAACTTCATCATGTGTATTTTCAACCTTGACAGCCTCTCTCTCTCCATGTACACTCTCTATTACTCCCTCTTGCAATTCTTGAAGATGTGCACTACCACTGACTATCTCCACTACCCCTTCTGTTGTTGTGGTAGTGTCTGCTGAGCCTGACTGGTCAATGATTAAAGTCTGTGGCTGTTGATTCTGCTCAAGGGCTGAAACCTACACATGGTGGAAAGAAAAATTGATTTTAAAAAAGTTGTGAGATACTCAAAGCGAGAAGGATGCTTTGATAGTGGAGAAGAATACAGGCCCTATTTTACAGCTGTGTATTCCTTACTTGACTCAAGACCAGTCCAAGTAATACGAAATTTCAACACTTAGCTGCCACCCTGGAAAAACCAAAAGCTGTAATCTCCAGAGTCAAAACCTGTAATCTGGGACTCAAAACTGTAAACTATATATTTTATTTTCTATTGCATAGTTTGTGCTTCTTTAATGCACACGCATCAAATAATAGACTACAATTTTGAATCAAACTGCACAATACAGAAAAAAAAAAAAACATAAGGTAAGAATGTAAGAGTAACAAAGACTCCTCTGCTTAATTATCTCTTGACACTTGTTAGAGAATGCAAAATGAAATAAGAATCAAAACCACGATTTTTATACTACAGTAATCCAAATTTCTTTTACAGAATAAAGATAATGAATGTAGCTAAATGCATTTTAGAAAAGAGACGACTGAAATTAAAAACAATTATGGAAAAAAAAAACCTGACATCTTTGTTTGTTTGCATTGAAGCACTTGCCAACTTAGTTCACTAGATCTAAACTAGATTCTAGACTGAGCAAACAAGATGAACTGATGGTGGTCATATGTGCTAATTCCTCAAAATAAAATTTCCCTACTACATAAAATAAGTTAATTGCAATGTAGATGTCCATGAAATCAATGTTATATCCAATTTAAGTTTGTTCGTGGGCATCTTTAATTTATTAAGGTACTGATTATTTTAAAAATTAAAAATATAAGCCTGAGAAAAGGAAGTTTGTTCAAACTACCTTGCATGATCTATGAAAAAATCCTCCTGAGGTGGCTGCAAGATTTTAACTTAGTCCTCACCATAATAATTAAATCTAGGCTTAAGATTTTACATATTGGCAGGCCCCTTAAATTTTGCTTCTTTTGGTCTGATTGTTGTTACTTGTCTGAATAACCTCTTGATATTTGAGATTTGTAGCCAATACATTTCTGCTAGTAGGTACCCAAAACTAAAATTGCAAAATCACAAATGGCTTATAACTGTTTTTTTAAATAGAAAGGCTTTGCTGAAACAAGAATTTTGCTACCTTTGCTTTTTTAAAAAAAAGTTATGGCCATTTGAAATTTTTAAAAATTGCGTAATTTACGCAACGTGGCCAAACTCCGTTTTTGCACTACTGCAATTTAAAAAATACACACCACAAACACAAAAAAACCACATTTACACAATATCTGGAAGGCATAGAAAAGTGCAATTTTTTTCAGGCCTGTAAGTCTTCTTTTAAATGGGCCATTTATTCAAACAAAATCACTCCGAGGCAAAAAATCGCAAAATCTGAAATAGGTGAAATAAAACGGGCAAAAATGGGGGGGAAAAGTTGTTTCAAAAAATATTAAAAGTAAAAAATCAAAGAATTGTCATACGTGGAAGCTAATTGCACCAAAATAAAGAGCAAAACTAGCACAAGAACTAGAGAATATTCTAAATGTCCTAAAATTGGTGCTTTGGTAATAACGACTATAGAGAATCTCGCTATGAGGGGACATTTCGGACAATTACGCCAAAAATTGTAATTTCAAAAAATCATAAAAAAGCAAAGAATAGTCATATGGATGCTATTTTACACCAAAATAAAGAGCAAAACTAGTACAACATTTAGATAATACTCTGAAAGTCCTAAATTTCTTTATATACCAGTAGTGATTTAGGGATCATAACTATATAGAGATTGAGGTGAC
Source organism: Plakobranchus ocellatus (assembly GCA_019648995.1). Taxonomy (NCBI): domain Eukaryota; kingdom Metazoa; phylum Mollusca; class Gastropoda; family Plakobranchidae; genus Plakobranchus; species Plakobranchus ocellatus. Next base: position 529,969 of record BLXT01004907.1, read on the forward strand.
ATTTTGGACAAGAAGAAAAATCACCAAAAAAACCCTCCAAAAAACAAAGAACTATCAATAAATGAATGTCTACCACCATTTGGTTGATTATGTTTGTCAACTTCATTTGGCGACTTACAGCCTCATAAAAAATAATATTGCGGTTGATACCAAGAGCAGCCAATGACGAACATTTAAGATCCACGTTGAGCTGCATATCAAGGAACTGGTTAACGTCAGCAGCATCATAAGCCTAAATGTCTTTACAGTTGATTCAACCATGGACTTTACTTTAGAGCTGACAGGGCTGTCACAAGGGCAAGTTTTGAGGAACCATGACTCCACCTAAAATTTTGTAATAATTAAGAGAGAAAAGGGGCCACGTTTGATGAAGAAAGCAAATTGTAAAAAAATCTTGTTGTTGAAGCATCTGTATTTTAATTTATGAAGCTGTTCAGGACAATGACTTGGGATAAAAAATCTGAAACTAAATAACAAAAACAGTGGAGAGTCATTGCCATCGACTCTGGAGGAAACCTGTATAAAAACTTTCCTTTTGTTAGATTCAAACTAGACTCAAGAAATACTCAAACACATGTAGCTCCAAAATATCTTTGATCAAAAATGTGTAACACTAACAGATTGCAATAAGCAGGAATTTACTAAAGAAGCAGCAGATATCAGGTCGAATTTACCACACAACTAATTTTTTGAAGGAAAAGCTTTTAAAACTTAGAACAAATTAAGCCCAATGAGCAATAATGGTACAAGACAAAAGGAGAGACAAAATTTTTAAAAATACAGACAGAAACATGCAAACCAACCTCATGCCAAGATTAAATTCTCTCTTCTCGAAGGTAGGATAATTGGATGAATAATCCATTATTCATCACGATGTGACTTGGCAGGTTTGGCGGTTACCCTTTGTCAATGGTCAAGATTACAGCTTTGAGAACTTCATACTGGCTATCAACTGTGGAAAACAAATTGAACATATAGTACAGAATGGGATCAGTGAAACACACATCCATGATTCCCCTCCCTCCCCCAAATTCTTTAAAAAACCAACTTACATTAAAAAATGAAGAAAAAAAAAAAGAATTCTAAAGTACACACCTTGGAAATAAATTTTTAAAGTTTAATAGCCCTAATACTAGGATAATGGAGAAATTATACTACTCTCTTTTGTTTATTGAATTCGCTGGACTAGATTATAACTCAAAGATCTAAGCCTAATGAATTAATGAAAGTATAGAATTCATAATTCATAATAGTATTTATGTAACCTGAAAAAAAAAAAATACTAGCAAGCCCCCAGCATGAGTAAGCAGAGTATCGCACGCCCAAGCCCTTTCACTACAAAATATTGAACATGTATACTGGTTTTGGCGGAGTCCATTGTGCTATTTTTAAGTAGTTAGAGTGGGTCTCTGTAGCAAAATACATTAAGAGTTAAAAGTAAAGGTGCATGGTGAAATTGATCGAGTATAAACTTCAAACTGATAATATTGTACCTAATGGACATTTTATATATATAAAAAATCTAATATGTAAAAGAATTCAACATCTAAAGTATGCTAGCAAATGCCTGCCACCCCCGCGGCAGGTAGTTCCCATTATCGATTATCTAGATCTAACTTCCAACTAGCGAAAAAACATGGCGTCGTAAATCTCTAAGAAAAGACATGCCATTATCGGCTGCATAAATCGATAATAAAGCCCCGATTTCGTTTTCAAAATGCACATTTAGTACAGATAAATGAATAAAGAATGATATTAATCAGAATTTATAAGTTTTCTATGCACTCAATTAAATAGCGATATGGCCGAAATGACCGAAGTTGAGAGCGACTGTTGAATCGGCAGGCCTTACAGTCTCTTCGGTAAAAGCATGTCTTGTACATGTTTAAACACAATGACAAGTTCTAAAAAATTACATTAAATTATATGTTCACTTACCTATTTTTTGTTTTAAATCCATCCCGACCACAAAATAATGGCCTGAAAGCCAGATCACTAGGCCGCGATGACCGAGCTCGAAGAGCTAACCGATATTGTCCCAGGCTCTTTAACAAATAGGCAGGTGATGGGCCAAAAATTATTTTAGACGTTCTATTCAAAATGCTGCCGCTCGCTAACCATTGCATGAAGTCCTTTGAAACTTGAAATAATAAAAGATAAATGGTTGGTTTATACATTCCCTTTTTTAAATGGCCGGCTATAAATGACGAGTACCGTTATTTTCACACTCTTATTTACTTTACTTTACAAAAAATGCCACAAAAAGCCAAATTTTTTTTGGGAAACTTTTTTTACCATATTAAAATTTGGCTTTTTTTCTACCATTCTGGCACTATTTCGAGGTATAAAATTGAATGGTGTTGACGCGAGGAGGCATCTAAAAATACCCAAGCGCTAATCGGGTTACGCGATCAGCCGAAATTTGCTTTTTACCTACTATTTCCCTCCACAAAGACATAAAAAAAAATTCTCAATCTTAAAAAAAAGTTTTGAAAAGAAGAAAAACAAATCTTTAATTTGATATGATTTCAGTATGATCTGTAACGTATTTCATGCAAAGCACTGGGGCCGTATGCAACTGTTTATGACGATTTGAGGTCAAGTCAAAACTTAGTTAAGTTGTACGTGGTAAGTCGTATTCAAGAAAGACAATGTGCCTCGGAAAAGCTAGGTTTTCATCCTAACTTTCAAAAGTAAAAAGTACTCGATCTTCTAGCCTTGGGCATGCGCATTAGCTTAGAGCGTCCTACTGTAGCACAGCAATAACATGGCGGGTGACTGGGGTGATATCGGTTCGAACCGCGGTTGCTTTTTAAAAAAAAAATAAAAACACATAGGCAAAAAAAAAAAAAAACACAACTTATTAGTTGATCAAGATTGTTGGGTTTTTTTTTGTGCTTATTTGTCTTGTGCGAGCTCCTGAGCAATGTTTTAGCAGTCTTATTCTGTGAAGAAAAAGTGCACAAACTTAGTGTTGTCGGCTGTCGCGCCTGTAGAAAACAATATTCATTAGGCCTATTAATTGATTTAAAAAAAAACAAAAAAAAAAACTGTTCAGACATAGAGTCAACTATGTAGATATCTAGATTTTTTTTAATTCATGAGGAAAGAGCGATACATACCATCATAATAAATTTTGCAGTTGGTTAAGCCTAGGCTAATAAAAAGATGCTAGATCTAGGCCTAGTCTCAGATCTAGTCTACTAGAGATCTAGATCTAGAACTTGTAGAAAATACAGAGTTGAAAAAAGATCGAATATATTTTTTCCCTTTCCCTTGAATTGTTGCCCTGCTATTGTTTTCTGTTTTCTTCCCTTGTTTATGCTTACGAGAGATCTCGGACTTCACTCGGGGCCTAGATTACTTCCTACACACATTGTTTCTCGCCGAGCTTCAAAACATGCCATTCGTTTTTCGTTAAGCATCTTTGGATGGTTTCATTTACAAAAAAAAAAACCAGAAAAACTGTCACATTATCATTTTGCATTACAAAACCAACAAGTTTGTTGCTCGTGATAATCCTTGGCTTTATTTAGTTTTAGAGAATGAAAATCGAGATTCTACAAGTCAGCAGAAGCATAGGCTCAGCTTGTTGAACTCGGATGACACAACGCAAATCATCTTTTCAATAATGTGACGATAAAAAAAAAATGCATTATGTTCTAAAAGGACATTTTAAACAATGAATTTGTCTGCCTGGGTATTCATTGACTTTTCTTCCTTTCTTTTTTTTTTTTTTGTTGACGAACTCCTTCGATCTTTTAAATCCCCAACTACCATTCTAGGCCTAGAGAAAAATCACTTTTCGCGGCCTCGCGGCTGCGCGACTCGCACAAACAAGGCGAGAGCTGTGGCAGCTAACCCGACTGACAGTCAAGGAGAACTTAGGAGACAAAATTAATTCACCTCCCTTTCTGACTTAGAGCTGTGCAAGTCAGAAATTTTCAACTTACTAAGTCAACTTACGTAGTCAAAAAAAAGGGTGCATTTTGGCCACTTGAATGCGACTTACCAAGTTTAAACTTGATATGTCAAAAACTTAGTAAGTTTTGATCGTAACTGCCCAGTTGGAAGTCTTCCAAAATCTAGATCTATAGCGAGCTATTCCGATTTTCGCATACGCCCGCCGGCAGTTTTGGGTACCTACTGCTAGAGCAACTGATAGAGTATTATAAATAACTCTATATATATTTAGATCTATTCCAAGTACGGGTTTAGATTTATTTATAAGTAGATCAAGGTCTAGCTCTGGTTTAGACTCTTCATAAATCAATAAACGTATTTGGCCAAAGTAGACCAATTCCAGATTAGAGTCTAAAAAATCATAGACATATAGATTGTCCGAGGTGTCAATCTCAAGAAATCCATAAGACATTGCTTCCGCATTAGGCTAGAGAGAAATAAATCTAGAGCAAAAGTTCCAGCCCATCGTCTCAGTGAAAACACAATAAACATATTTCTGCTTTAAAAACCACTAGGCCTATTTGAAGTACATAAGCATTTTTGCTGTCGCAAGTACCAGTGTTAGTACTACTGACATCATAAGTAAAGTGGATTTCTGGTATGATAAATTTCAAGTACGAAGTGAGGGAGAGATCTTAAATCCAGTAATTGAAAGCGGACGATTCTTCAATATACAATATCGAAAATCAAACAAAAATAAATAAAATTTTTATTTTATAGTATTTGTATCTATATAGGATTATATCCACCGGAAGCATGTTAAAAAATATAACCATATTCACTTCTGGTACAAAAACGAAACTAGAAAGAAGCAAAGGTGAAAGTCCAGTGCAAACGGAAGTAAATTAGTCTAAATTCATCTATGCAAAGTAAGTAAAATCATAATTTTGACCTTAAAAACATTATGCATAATTTTGGGTACTGTAAATCATTTATGCATGTAACTGATCTCTAGGATTGTGCTTAAACCAGAATTCTCTTAAACCAGAGATGTACTTTTTGATCCGTTTAATGCCATTCTGGAATAGACAAGCCTGCCTAAGCACCTTTTTTTTTCACATTGGAATTCATGCTTCAGATTTGTTCCACAAAGTGGAATATTTAAAAATGGGGGCAAAAATTAAAACTGGACCCAAAATTCAAGTTCAAGACTTGCAAAAAAAAAAAAAAAAAAAAAAGCATAGGCCCTATTGATAATGCTATCTTCATCTCGTTTGTTGCTGCACTAATAAAGATTAGCCTTGTATAAGAAGATTTGTGAGGTAACATAAAAAATTAGGTACATGTATAATAAACAGAATCATTTTTTTTTGTACAACCAAATTTCAAAGTAATCTTTGGATAAGCCTGCTGAGTTTGCCTTCTAAAATTCAGTTTAATCTGCCCTTTTGTTCCAAGCAACTGTGTGGGACATTCAGCAGAAATAAATATTACAAGCAAAACTTTATACAAAGTAACTCACTGACTGCACTTGCTCCTCAATGGCATTATCTAAGAGGCCTGCTTGTTCTGCCAAAGCTTGAAGCCCCTCTAATGCATCAGCTGAATGCTGCTGCTGAATCAGAGTTGGTGCGTTTACTGCATGTGTGATCTGCAAAACAAACCATCAGAGAAAGTCAGTTTTATTTCTCTAAATTTTCTTTGAGTTATTTGTCTTTGAACAGCATTTATGAACCATCATCTGGAAAAAAGAAGACATCAGAGAGACAAACCTATGTGAACCATTCTCAAAAGGTCAGGCCTAAAACATCTCCAAAGTCTACTCTCTCTCAAACATATTAATTTGTTTTCCAGAAGAAAAGATAAACCTGACACTTTCTAAACAATATTGGTGTATTTTTGTTTTTCATCGCTGCGGTTGATTCACAATTTTACATCTATTCTCAAGTTCCATTCAGAGATGTTTTCCTGGTTTGAGCATGAGAAAATTATTAGTGGTGAATGTAAGGGCATAATGAGTTCGTTCAAGTGAATTTGTGTGAATGTAGTTGCTTGGTGTTTTTGTCCAGTTTAACTTTGTAATTTACTTTTGAGAAGCTAATACTGTGTTGTGTTGACTTGTCCTAGGTTGTGAGTCCCATGATTGCCGGTCCTGATTGGTGTGTCTTTGTTGTGTGGTGAGAGTGAATAGTGTTAACCGTTGAATGTTAATGTTTGCCAATTTGGTTAGTTGTATTTTTGCTGTGCTTTTGAGCTGAGGGTTGCCTAAACTTTGTTCTTGTGAAATAAGAAATGTACATTTCTTTTTTTGCTCAATTTTAAGGAGTTCCATTTCAAGAACTCAGAAAGTTGTAGCTTGAATTATAATATTGAATTTAAGTTGTATAAGTTGTAAAATCTAACCAGATTTTGATATTTAAATTCAGAATCTCTGACGAAACGGCCTGGATAAACGGTGTTCAGAGAGATTCATATTATTGAAGTTGTACTTCGAGATGAGCTTTTATGAAATTTTCAAGAGAATGATAAAATTGTAAATTTGTGCTTCGAGATGAACTATTATGAGATTTTTTTCAAGAGAATGATTTCTTACTTGATTATGGCACCCTCGCGCATTCTTTAGTTTTAAAAATTATATAATTACAGCACAACTCTACATCGTTGGATTCCCTGTATTCTGTGTTGACTTGTCCTTTGTCACACCTGTCAACTCTACATCATTGAATTCCCCATTTTCTGTGCTGACTTGTCCATGTCCACCCGTCAACTCTACATCGTTGGATTCCCTGTATTTTGTGCTAACTTGTCCATGTAACACCTATCTACTCTACATCATTGGATCCCCTGTATTCTGTGATGACTTATCTACGTCACAGATGTCAACTTCGCTTCGTTGGACATATTCAACTTGCCATCGTTGGACTTTCACTGAACTGGTTTCCTTTTTTATTATTTTTATGATTTAATTTGCTGCTTGATAGTGTTAGCAAGTATTTTAAATCTATGTTTCGTTGCTGTTTTAATGTTATCATCTGTACATAGTATTAATTAAATGTAGCCTTGTAGTTCTTTCTTTTCAACCTAGTTTTCCTATCTTCTTTTTTTTTACGTTCATCTCGTCAGTCGTTTGCTATTGATTTGTTTGAATGTTGTAGTTCGGCACATAGCATGATTGCCCTTAATGTTTGGGGGTCGTAACAGTGAGCCATTACACATGTTTATCAGAACATGGTCTCCCAGTTGGAAGCTAGTATGTCAGCTTTCCCACAAGAAGTGCTTTAAGGCAAAAGTTTTCCTTCATTCATGTGTCAATCTTATAAATGACTGTGTAACCTCTTCAATTACCAAAATTTTAAAAATGAAATCACAGAAAATTTTCATAAGTTTCTTCCCCCAGACATCACACAATTGGTGTCATGTGGGGCCCCATGAGAGGGAATGGGGAAGAGAGAAGGGCAGCATTTTGTCCTGCCTCATTGAATTGATGATTATAAGTTTATAACTTGTACTAGAAAAGTATGTGTGATAAACTGGTAATAGGTGTGTCGTTACTATTAGAATTAGACAAGGTTATGTTACAGACTCATTCTTAGTAGAAAGTAGGTCTAGAAGGCCACCCTTGCTCATAAATATACACAAAATATCAATGACCAGTGATGCTAAAGTCAGAACTAGTCATAGTTATAATTCTACTATAAACAAAAGAATGCTTTATTAACTGAGAAATCAAATGTTTTACAATAAAATTGGTAGTCAGTTCCATAATGCAAGTCAATCAATGTCCGAGACTTGAGTGAAGGCCTATCCTTACCTGTTTGAGAAAAAGCAAGGCTGTGTACTGCTGTCATTGAGGACAGTCTTTTTCCTCACCATCTTACAATTGAAAATAGGCCTATGATTTTGTGAGAAATAGATTAAATTCTAAAAAAGTTTCATATAAATTGCCAATAACAGCTATGCTGCAAAATGCAGGCAAGCTATTGCCCTTGAAAAGAGCCAGTTAGTATAGTCTAGAGCCTTTGTATATTCCACTTCCTCTTTATATATAATTAAAAAAAAATTCGACCATGCTTTTGAAACAAACAAATGTTACGGTAAAAACAATGAACTATTTAGTATTCCAAAACTATAGTTTATGAAGTACACCACTTATCACTCAAACGTCTCTATCACACTCCATTTTTTACATTGAGCAAGCGATGCCAGCCTAATACTCTCACTCTAGCCATCCCCATTTCTGAGTGTGCTCCACCAGGGTGAAGATTCAAAGCTAAAAGTTACAATTCTTAAATCTTTAAGGTAAGAATAGAGTTGTAATGAGTTATACAAATATGAAAAATATTTTTCTGTGTTTGTCTTAGTAGTATGAGATATAATTTGCATCATTGTAAGACAAAGTTTCCTTCGTTTTGTTTCTCTTTAAGGGGGCTCGCGGGGGCTTCCGCCCTATGTGCAGGTCGATTTTGGCCTAAAATATCGTTTTTGAGATTTAAACTGTTCCCGGAGCTTCAACTACTTTATTGAAGATGTCTGAAAGGTTTTTGGACACATTGTGAGTATAATTAGACTAAGACTTGTTTTCAAAAGCATGCTATCATCCAATTTTTCCTAAAATATTACCAAAAACCACTAAATAACTACTTTTCTAGACGTCATCACATGCACTCCAAAATAAAAGCGCAAAACAGGAGGCCCAGTGTGATGACACCACACTACCAGATCGGCTCAATTACTTTTACGCTCGTTTTGATCGGGACAAAACCGCCACCCCTGCCCCTCTCTCATGTGATGAAGATCCATTTTTCGTCATAACAGAACATATCACACCTCCTCAGGAACTGTAGATCTCAATTAGCTTCTGTGTTATGTTTCATTTTCAACTGGTCATTGGAAACATCCACTGCTCCAATTTGCTTCAAACGCTCCACCATAATACCGGCCTAAAAAATCTTCACCTTTAAATCTAAATGACTATTGACCAGTCGCCCTTACATCTGTCCTTATGAAATGTTTTGAATCGTTTGTCTTGAAGTATTTGAACTCCTTTCTACCCAGAGACTTTGATCCTTTTCAATTTGCCTACAGATGTAATAGATCTATTGAGGATGCAATAGCTATTAACTCTTAGTGTCCGAGGGCCTAAATCCACGTTTGGACGGAGGTGTTTTGGAGAGCCGAGGCAGTTGTCTACATAGACCTAATATAATGTACAATAACTTTTGTACTATTTATCTGATAACAGCATACTACCTATCAAAATAAAGAGTAATAAATGGGCTTTCTGATGGTTATAAATTTGAGTTTTATAAATAGAAATGGTTGAAAATAAAAGTGGATTGGATTAGATACGGTGTTAAATAAAGAAAACTCTCCCGCCACCTCATGTGTCGAGCCGTCCTTTTGGTACCAGCTCCCCGCCACCTCATGTGGCGAGCCGGACACTAAGAGTTAATTACCATGAAATATTGAATCACTTAGAAACAAAAAAGGGCTGTGCAAGGATTTTGTTAATTGACTTTAGCTCTGCTTTCAACACAATATGTACAAAAACTCTATGATAAATTATTACTTGAACTAAATTTGCCTGTGAAATTATGTAATTGGATGCTTGATTTTCTGTTGAATCGCCCACAAGTAGTTAAAATTGGCAAAAATATATCATCATCTATAACGCTTAACACTGGAACTCCTCAAGGCTGTCCACTGTCACCAAAATTGTATTCTATCTTCACTTATGATTGTAAGGCTGTCATGCCAGAATGTAGTGTAATCAAATTTGCAAATGATACCACTGTCACAGGATTAATTCTTCACAATGATGAATCTAATTTTCGAAAACAAATTGATTTGATTGTAAACTGGTGTAGTAAAAACAACTTACATCTTAATGTAGATAAAACTAAAAAAATAATTGTTGATTTTCGCCACGGTGAGACGCCCCCTCCTCCTCTACTTATTCATGGCGCAACTGTAGAACGTGTGCCTTCTTTTAAATTCTTAGGGACTCACGT
>BLXT01004907.1:570762-583745 GCA_019648995.1 Plakobranchus ocellatus
GGATTTTTCCCGGCGAAAACGGAAAGTTGGCAGGTCTGCTCATTTTATCACTATAAGCATATGTCTTGCAAAAATACTATTACAACCAATGGAAAAAAAAAAAAAAAATTAAACATGCATTATCATATGAAAACTTTTTGAAAGCTATGATACTTCCACTTTTTAAAGACAAAAGTACGGCAGAACAAGACAATTGATCATTGGCAAAATCAAATTTTCTTTTAGAAGCAAATAATACACTAATGAAGAAAAAAAAACTTTTTCGCCCCTTTTGTCTTTTCTCCCAAATGACCTTGTCAAACAATCTGGGTCCTTCAAGAACAAATGTATGCTGCATGTTTCAGCTTTATAAAATTTGTATTCAAATGTTTGAGGGAATATCAAAATTTCTGAATTACAGATTTTAGTTTGGTGATTCTTTCTTACTTTGATTTCTGAGACTAGAAACATATTTTCATATAATAAATCCATAGAAATTGTATTATATATCTTTTAAATCCTTTAAGACATAGCCTGACAACAGTAAAAAAATGCCAAAAACAAAAATAAATTATATCCAGCGACAATATTTTTTGAAGTCATACATCAAACTTTCAAAAGATCCACACAAAGATTAAAAATTTATGGTAATAGCAAATTTCAAATTACATTTAAAACAGACAAGGATAATTAACCAAAAAGTCACTGTCCAACTAAATGCAAACCATGGCATAAGTGTTACCAAAGTGCGTATGTAAACAAAATACCTCATGCTTATATTTCACATGCCGTTCAAGGTGTATCTTCTGCCTGAAGCAGAGTCCGCATATTTCACACTTGTGCTCCCGAATATCTTTATGGATGCCCATGTGCCTCTTCAAGTTGCTGCTAGTACCGGCTTTGTACTGACAGATTGGACAAACATGAGGCTTCGTGCCTGTAGTTGATGAAAGTTTATGAAGAATGATCTAAAAAGTGAAGATTTGCCCAACCTTCTTTTATTTTGTGTGTGTGTGTGTGGGGGGGGTTAGATCAATGTAATATCTTTCTTATGGGGTACTAGCATTTCACAAAAGAGATCACTTCAAAATATTTTACAATGGTAATAAAATTATTTTACACACCATAGAAGAACTTTGAAATTCTACAACTTCTCTTGCTTCTCTTCTTGGCTTTTGTATTGCATGCTTTGGCATCTCTATCTATTTCAAACAAGAAACGATCAGATTTACATTATTCCCATTACCTATATGAAGTCTGCGGTGCTTGTAGAAATTGGCTTTCCTAAAAGTCTTGTAGTTACATTTACCACAGCAAAACATCCCATTCTCACTTAAAACCCAGCTGGCGTGGGTCAGTCGTGCTCCCTGACAAATTGAATATTAAAAAATGCAAACATTTTATAAAAATTTAAAAACAAAACAAAGCATATTAAAGGAAAAAAACACTGAAAAAATATCATATTTAAATTGATGTACTACCCACATGTCAAATGTTTCCAATTAATACAAGATTGCCTGAACTTGAAAATGATCATTCATACTATGTCTAAATCTACAACATAGCACCTTATTTCTTAAAATAAACTTCTTATTTCAAGGAACTTCTTTAAAAGTCTATACTTATAAAGCACCTGGTTCGATTTCACTTTGTTAAGGACTCCTTTCCCGGGAAAGACGGAGACATAATAGACTTGCTTCTTCTGTCCATCCTTATCAAGAACTGTGGTCATTCTTTGGATTGTAGAGCCTTTTTCAACGTTGTATAATGTCTGGGTACTGGAAGTTTGCCTGGGAAAAAAAAAAAAAAAAAAACCCATGTCATAAATACAGCTGTTTTTTTTCTTTTACAAAATAATGCTTCATTTAATATTTGATATATCAACTACATAATAAGCAATTGGATAATGCAAGGTAAAGAGAACAAAAAGGGAAGTGCACTGGATGTAAGTAAATGATGATAAGAAAATGGGCAAGAATATGTATTATATTGCTCTCACATTCCAGATTCATGCTCTGCTGATCCACCTTCAATGGGCTCTTGTTTGACTGTTTTCTCCTGTGGAGAAAAGGAAAATCGAAAAATATATGAAACAAATTAATTTTTTTTTTCCCAAAAGATCACTACTACTGGGTTTTTATGAAGAAAAAAATGAAATACAGATAACAGAGTATTTGGGTTTTTATGAAGAAAAAAATGAAATACAGATAACAGAGTATTTGCAGGTCTTTTTTTGGCTAACACAAATTTCATGCCCTGGATAAAAAAAACCCTCATGTTATTGAGAAAATTGGTCTTATTTGAAAAAAATCATCTGTTAGATCAGTAATTGTACAATATAAAGTCACAAATCTATAAGTTTAATGTATACAGAAGAAAATAGGCCAATTCAATGGGTTTACACTTTTTAACTCAGCCCATTCATAGTAAATTACATCCAAATTCACAGCAAAAAAATAAAGAAACTCCTGTACTAAAAGTAATGCTGACATCAACTGACCAATTCTTTACAGTCTTGGGTAACATTGAACAAGTCTTCAAAGGGCAAGCTCTGAAAGAAAGGATATTTTGAATACTCCTAAGATAAGAGTAAAAAATACTTGTGGACAGCCAATGGGCGAGAAATCTATATTTTTTTAGAAGGAGTGTGAATTTTACTTCAAGTCTTTGATGATAGTGTTTTTAGTCATGTATTTGTATTGTATTGTACCGGATACCTTGGACCGCAAAGAAAACAAATGAGAGAGTTCTGAATGAAGCTCATAAAAGAAGATCACTGGTCAGAACTATAAGGAAACGTCAAGCCACCTTTCTGGGCCACGTGATGAGAAGAGAAAAACTGGAACATTTGGTAACAACAGGAAAGTTTGAAGGAAAAAGAAGCAGAGGAAGACAAAGGGAGAAGATAATGGATGGACTGGCCACATGGCTTGGACCAGGAAAAGTGTCAGATATACTGGCCGCCGTCAAAAATAGGGATTTGTGGAGGGATATGATCGCCAACGCTTACAAGCAAGGCACTTGATGATGATTTGTATTGTACTTAAATGAAGAAGTAAGAAGAACTGGGTCCAGATCAGGCTCTTTAACTTCAAAAAATTATTTACTTAGAGACTCATTAATATTATAAAAAATAAACTCAAATTGAACAACAAAAGCCAGTCACTTACACAGTAAGACGAGCTTAGAGAAATTCTAGTCTTCTACAAATATGTATATCTTGATTTTAAAAAAAAATACAAAAAACATCTGTGAGATGATAAATATAACCATTGCTGATTATTGAAAACTGGGCAAGGATATTTTTATTCTATAAACTCTTCTATAATTATAACTTATGGGTCTTGATACTAGCTGAAATTAATTTAAGGGCTGATGAGAGTTATAGTGTTTTAGGGCTTCCAAAGGCAATCAAATGCCTTAGATATCTATGATAAGTATTTGGGTCTTTTAACTCAACATCTTTTTTTTATCGGGAAGATTTTGTGGACAGCCAAATCCCGCAACTCATGCGGGTTCCAATTTCCGAATTGTTTTCCTATGTAAATATAGCAACAGTTGCGGTATAAGTTACGGCTCCGTTAGCTTAACAAAGTTTGTTTCGGACTATTAGTACAAGCAGAAGAGCACTTTACGACACCCCTAGCAGCTACCAATTCCCGACTGATTTCTAGATGGAGTCTTGTAGATTTAGATGAAAGTTAAGATATTGATAGCATCATGGGAAATGTATAAGATCCACATTATAAGCCCCCAAAGCGTAAAAAGGCCAAATCTAGTCTCCCCTAAGGTAGACGGAAAGGAAAAAGGTAGGGGCAAATCGAGCCTCACAATGAATAAGTCTAGATCTAAACCCCAGCCTCAAGTTGGAGCTACATCTAAATCAATATCTTGATCTTAAAAAATCAACCAAATGACATAGATTCAATTTTTTTTTGTAATGTATCTTTATTATCTTGAAAAAGCGTGATACAAATTTCATACTTTTCTAACAAATTCACAGTGATTTTTTGAAAATACCCCCGGAATGTCTGGTACACAAGGAATTATTAGGAAAAAAAAGTCTGGTAGTCAGTGAGTTAAAAGCATTTATAGAAATTTCTTTTTGAAGAAAACCGTATGGAACCTTCAATCTTTTTTTTTTAATCGAATAAACTGTCATTATGATTGACTTTGTATTTCATGTTGAGATGTGTGAAAATGATTGTCCTTGTTCATAGTTAGAAATGTCCACACACAAAAAAAAAATATACCATGCTGAACACATAGCTGAGATGAAACCAATAGAACTTCATGCTGGATAAAGTGAAACAAACATTATGACAAACCAACAAGTACAAGAGTTAATTCATCAAACCATAACTTTTTAGCAGCTTTTTTGTTACAAAGAAGAACAAATATGGCAGATAACAGAGAGAGGCCTTGAGCATCTACTTGAAAAGTCAATTTTTGGCCATTTTTTGTACGTAATGCACATTGGTGTATCAAATATCAAAATTTAGCTCCGAGTCTGGGGAATTCAGAAATACAAAAATTTTGAGCAACAGACTTTTACGTAACGCATTACAGGAGGTCAAGGTCACAGACTCCAAATTTTCTTTAAATCCAGAAACAGTCTTATTTTCACATAGGAAACATTTCAAATGCACTTTATAAGTCAACACCTCATATTATGTACAAATTGGATATTTGAACTCCAAATCCATGTATTGAGAGGACTTTTTAGGGGAAAGGAAGACAATTCTATGAAGACAGACAGTAAAAATAAAAAAAAGATTGAAATAAATTCATACAAGTAGACAACTTTTTTGGAAAGCCCTTTTTTATTGTACATAACATGTTTTGAAACATTAAAAGAAGTTTTTCAAACATCTACACACAAAAAAAAAAATAAATAAAGCAAAATGAGAAAATGAATATTGTAAAGCATGAAAGAAAAAGAAAAGGAGCTGCAACCATTTACAGAACATTCACTACTTCTGTTTTCTTTTCTTTTCTGATTATAAATACCAGGTTGGTACTCTGGTTTAAAGATGAGGGTCACATTCTTTGATATATGTGATGCGTTCTGTCAAAACGGGGCATAAGGTACCCCCGGGGTGTTTTGAGATATTGATACCATTGTATAGTTCAGGTCTTAAGCTTTAATTTGACATCAAGTTTGTGTCAATTGGATTATTTTTTACCTGAGCTATGGGCATTTTAACATAGGTGGTACCCGCAAAGCAAAACATCATTTTATTGAGAAAACTGAGTTTAAAGTTTTGAATATATCTCCATAGCAACCAATAGGTTCCAATTATCCGAGAGCAACAAAATTTGGTAGTCACAATAAGCACATAATGCTTGGTACTCTCACAAAATTTCACATTGTTTCATGCAGTTTTGTTTATGTTAAAGCTCATCATACATTTCCATAACTCACCGCAACAGTGCAAAATAAAGGAAAAATATTATCTCAGAAGATATTGCACAATAATTTATTGATGACTTTAGTTAATTGATATCAATTCGAGAAAATGAAAACCATCATTAATATAAGTATTGCAAAATGATTTTTTCAAACAAAGAACCACTGAGTGGTTTATCTCTCTATCTTCAGGAAATATACATTTATTAATCTAAATTCCTTTTCTTGAGGAATCATTTAACTTAAGAAATTATTTTTTATTTTCATCAATTTTATCGTAACTACACAGGGTAGAACTTTTTCTCAGTCTTCTTTTTTATAATTATACTTTACTTATGATAAGTTCACAAAGCATTCAAAGTAGCAAAATACATATTATAGTGTTTGCTGAGTAACGCTAAAAGGCGCCGTTATTTTATGAAAAATCAATAAAAATTAAAGAGAATCCGCCACTCCAGGTGATTCAAGTAGACCCTTGATATAGTAATCTTTTGCTTCTGCATCAGATGTAAAGAATAAAGTAACTTGGTAATATCTACTCACAATTAACCTATTGATCATCTACATGCAAATAAAAAAATAAAAAAGTAGGTAAAAGTTATGCTCTCAATGTTTTATGGTTGGTGCACTTAAAATAATCATCCAAGACCTTCAAAATTTTTTTTTATATTTATAGTAGCACAACAAAATTTGATGCTCTACAAAACCATTTTTTGTTGTATTAATGTTTGCTTGAAAGCTTACAGAAAATCATTAACTATAATTATATGAAATAGTTCCAACATTTTTAAACCCCATGGGAAGTTAAATGCAAGTCAGATGTGCTTTTAAAAGTTTTATGCTGGAGAAAAAATTAATGCCCTGGCTTCTTTCGAGTGTGCTCCCCTCTCCCAATACCCCTGTACGATTTGGATGCAGTCAAGTGTATAAACAAATAAATAGAAATTAAGAAGTGTGAATAATTTGATTCTTAAAAATCTCTATCTACAGCTTCTACTTAGCACCTCCCTAGATCTGGATCTATCGATTCAGATTCAGAACTAAGCATTTCTTTGGTTGTATTGAAGATCTGAGTTTTAGTCAATTTAGCTTTTCCAACCTTGAGGATCTATTTCATTAATGAAAAAAAAAATTAATCGTTATTAACTTTTGACAGCTCAGAAATGGTGAGTCTTCCATTGAAAATCCAATCAGCTGTAAATTGTTAATACATCCTGTCTCTCCTGATGCCAGTTTCAGCTTGCAGCCACAAACAAATCTTTCTAATTTTTCTAACTCAGGATCACGCTCTAAAAAATGTTCTTCATCTAATTCTAGTTACTAACTTTACTTAGCAATATCTCAAATAGGCACAGGTACCTTATACCCCGGTTTGACAGAACGCGTCACATATAGTTATTTTTTCTCAATTCATGTTTATCTTTGATCCCTCTCACCTTGATAACCTGCGGAAAAAAAAGTGTAAAGATTACTCTCTGCACACATTTTTTGATACAATATGCATGAACACAAATGTTATAAAAAAATATTATACATTCTTATCAATATTAATTCTAACAATAGTTTTATTATTTTTTTACTTTTATTCAGTTATGTTTGTTTTCTGCTTTATGTACCTTTGATGTGAAACTTGTCTGCATGTCAAATTGAATTGTTTACTTTGAAGTCTGATGAGTAATTGTGCATTATCTTACATATATGATCCTGTTTTCAATAATGTCCTTTGCTTCCCTAATTTCCTTTCTTTTTTTTCTCTTTTGCTTCTGATTTGATGATCATAAAACGTTTCATCATAACTTGCATAAAAGGGAAATTATTTCTTGAACCTCAATCTGCTATAAATATCCTATACTCAAAACGAAATATATGGCCTTTATTTCAACCCTTTATACTGGTAATGTAGTTCATCTTAATCAGATAAGCCAATACATATTAAGTTCTCTGAAACAGAATGGAAATAATATTTTTAACAATAAAAATAGAGATCAGCTTCCATAAACCTTTTTCAAAGTCTACTCCAGATTAGATCTAGATCGCTAGATCTAGCCTATGAAATATTGCTATTGTATTTAGATCTACACTCCCCAAAGTATATTCACGACCCAAAACTACTTTGAAGTAGTTAAAATGGTACCACTTAAGCATTTAAAACGTTTTTTTCTTGAATTTTGGGAGAGAACAAAGCAAAAAAAATCGTGGTCTATCAGGCCCGAGAAAGCGTCTATGGCAACTTTCACTCTTTCTTTCCTATATGGCGGCCATTTTTTCCCCACCTATCCGCAGGTTGAAATTCCCTCTCAAACGACAGAAAACAATTTCTTGTTTATGTTGACAGTAAAAACCTTAATGGATGAAAAACCAATGTTTTATTAATAGCAGCAGTAAAAAACCATTAAATTTTATCTAGTATGCGCAAGTGGAATTCGTGCGACGCAGAGGACATGCCCACAATAAATGAATGCCTGCAGTTTGAAATACTTAAAATCATGCTGTTTGAACACTTGTATACTTATGACATACTAATTCTTTGATATAAAGTGTTTATTCCTAACTCGGTTCATTTTTAAGGTTTACATTTATTGAAAAATACACACCGGTATATGAACTAGGCCATGAAGTCACCTATATTTGATCGGCAATTGAACAACATTAAGCAATTTTTTACAAAAAAAATCTTTTAATCTTTACAAAATTTGAACTTTGAATGAAAAAAAAAACGTTTAACTTGTAAAAAAAAAATGTCAAGATTTATTTCCGTCTTACCTTGGCAAAGTCCACTCCTAAATCCAAGTAGATCCTTCTTGTTGTGATTCTTGCACCCTCACAAATTTACTAACGCATAAAATCACTAAAACATGAATTGATTGCAAATCCTTGCTAACACAGCTTCCAGAATAGCACATCCTTTGAATAAAACAACAATGGCAAAATATGGGATATTTTACAAAATATCTTAATGCAAGCACAGAAAGTGCGTTTTCATGGCCCTGTCTGTTTTCTGCCATGTATAATATTTTTTTTCTTCTGTGAAATCTATGCACAAAGCATAATTAAATACTTTGCCTTAGTGAAAGTAGAAATGCATTTTACAATGGGTATTACATTATGGCTCTCTTACCTGCTGCATGGAATGATCTATGATTTCTTCCGCCACATCCTCTTGACTCACAATGCGAACATCATATTCTATTCCATTGTCAACTACTTTGATGCTTTCACCTTTGACTTTCCACTTCTCAGACCCAGAAGGCTTACTCTCTTCACTCACAATCTCTGCCGTAGATAAATTAGGAACAGTAACATTATTTTCTTGGTGTACTGTCTGTTCTTCTGGCACATTCTGAGGATCTAGAGCTTGAAGGGCCTGATAGAGTGCAGATTCAACAGGCAGTGCATCACTGGTTGCTTCCTCAGTGAGTGTCTCAATTGTTGGCTCTCCTATCACTTGCTTTGCTGCATCTGTATCTTTGACAGTAGAGATGTCATAATTTGTTTCAACAGCCATCTTTTCCTTCATTTCCACTGCAAGACTATTTGCTTCAACAGTATTGCTTTGATCATTATCAATGCCAGCAGTAATATTTCCTTGTGTCAAGCTTTTAATTTCAACTTGATTCTCCAATCCTTTTTTTATATGGTCATCTATTGAGGCATTTCTTTTTCCACTGATGGGTGCTGATGGTGATGGCAAGTTATTCTCTGATGTTTCAGTATTTTCAGTATGCAAAGAAAGTGTAGATTCTGGCACCTCATCTGAAGTGGCTGGTGGTCCTGTAGGTGTTTGGATGGGTACAGATGCAGATGTGCCACTGCCAGACAGAGCTTTAAGAACACGCTCTAGATCAGAAGCAGTTAGGGCACTTCCTGCAGCTTTTTTCACATGTATGACAGTGGATAAAGTGCCTGATCCAGGCGTTACACCTTCTGGCTGCGATACAGTTTTTAATGTGGAGATCATTCCTCCTGTGGAGACATCGGAGGGTTTTTGACTGACAATAATGACTTTTTGATTTCCTTTTGGGGCAATGGATCCATAAATCGATTGCTTTGAAGCTTCTGTCTTTGGTCTAGAGGGGAGAAGAGAATAGGTTACACTTCCTTTTTGAGGTTGAGGGGTTTGAGGAGACGAAACCAAAGTAAAAGAATTTTGTGCCATCATGGAAGGACTGCTGATATCACTTTTTAAAATGATCTGTTGCTCATTTCTTGGAATGACGCGCCCATGGCCTGTTACAGGATTAGAACTCCTTGCCTTTGGCCTAAGGAGAGAAGAAAATTGCCTGGCCTCTACTGTAACACTTTGAGAGCTAGCCAGAGTTGTACTATTCTCAGCTTTATTTGTCACAACAGTATGTCCACCCTCGCTGTTAGGTATCACACTCACTACTTCTGTGAGAGGTTGGCTAATTGACCTTTTAACAGGAGAAATTTTCTCTCCTAAAGGCATGGAAACATCTTGCTCATGTGTCTCTCCAAGACCAGAAGAAATTGTCACAATTGCAACTGTCTCTCCCTCTCTTTCTGTGAATGTTACTTGCTGTCCCCCAATTGTTATACTTGGTGGTGGTGACAGTGTATTTTCTTTAATCTCAGACATTGAACTAACAGTTGCCTCTGCTGACTCCTCATCTGGTTTGTGTAGATTACTCTCTGACATCTCGGTTTCAGCATCTAGATTAACTGTCTGATCAACTGAGGAGTTAGCCTCAAGATCACTTTGGTCAATTTTTCCCTCCTGAAGACTTTTCTGAATCATTTCCTCAACACTGATGGGTACATTATCTTCATCATCTGTCTCTTCATTTACTTTTTGGGAAGTTTTGTACATTTCATTAACCTTTTCATCATCTTGACCTTTGCTTCTTTCTGAGTCTGAAGCAGGATGAGCCTCATCTTCAGTCATTTCTAAAAGCATCGTATGCGTTTTATAATTCAAAGAATTCATTTGAGGTGACTGTTCACTAGAAGAACCTACAATATTTTTGTCTTTTTTTATCTTTGCTGAATCCTCAAGCTCCGATTTTCCAGCATTTGACATGTTTAGTTTTGTATCCATGCTGAAAGATAAGAGAGAAAATGTAAAATGACAAACTGCATAAATCAATCTAAAGTGATGTTATGGATCAACTGAGATATGGAACACATTTCCTACAAAATCCATTTCATTTTACAGTGGTCTGCATCCTGTTAACGCACAAAAAGACTGAAACAGCGCTGTAGGTGTTTCAAGGGATAAAACGAATGTCTAGGTGAGATAAACTTTTTTTTATTTACACTGAGTTAAGGATATGATTTATAAGCTTACAATTTTTCTTGTGCAGAGAAAAACCCTTACATTTCTAACACAATTCTGACAAAAGTTTTGCAATCTTGAGGACAGTATTTGACATGTTTTTGAAAAATAAATAATTTTAAAAGGCTCTTTTCAGCCTGAAAAAAATGCCAAATTTTACCACAAAAAGGCATAATTTGTTATAAACTTTACCAAACCAGCACAATTTTACAAGTTTATGTAGCCACAAAGTTATGCTCCCAATAGATACTTTTAACAGCCACAGCTCTTGAATAGTTTATAAACAGACATGTATCAAACAAGTATGTAAGTGCCCTTTTTCACGTTACATTATATTCAGTAAAGTACACAAGTATAAAAAGTATATTATTTATTTTTCAAAAGGATAAGAAGCACAAAAATTAAGATGAAGTTTGCATACACATTATATTCAGTAAAGTACACAAGCATAAAAAGTTTATTATTTATTTTTCAAAAGGATAAGAAGCACACAAATTAAGATGAGGTTTGCATACTCTACAGAGATGATCTTTTCGGTCGCATTATGTCATTGGTTTGCGTTACATGGTAATTTTGTTTGTCCCAAAACACTCAAATATCTCCCCTTGACTACACACAATCAAGCTAGATCTAGGTTTAACTCTATTTAGTTCCAACATTGGGATTTTGATCAATCCTGATCGATGACACACCCCCTTCATTGCGGGCTTGTTTCGGCCTAATTTTTTAAAATATATGTACTTTATTCATATTTCATATTAAAAAATAGGTCTTTCTACGCCTAAAAAATATATTTTGTGCACGATTTTTGAAAAAAAAATGATAAAACGAGCTTATTAAAAATTCAGTTTCTTCTGAGCAAACGCTAACCATGCCTCTTCCGCCATCTTGAAATCTTAGCAAATTTACTAGATTTTCATCACTTTTAAAAACAAAACGGCTAATATTAGAGACAGTGACGTTTTTGGAATGTTAGATCTATCAGACAGCGAGGTTGAAGAATGGTTAGACAGAGATGATGAGAGTTTTGAGCCCGACAGTGACGACTCGGATTTAGACCCAGTTCGTCCTCCACTACAAGAACAAAGGTAAGACCTCAAACTCAGCAAAATGTTGCTTTTTCTGCAAATTCTCCTTCATTTTAATGTTAAAACAGCTAAACATATTATTATATCTGCATCTAGCTACACAGCCTCCCAAAAACAACAAGCTATATTGACCTAGATCTAGATTTAGGTCCAGCCTGATGGCCCTTTCAAACCAGGAAGTAAATTTGTAATGTAAACATAGAGATCGAGATTTAGATTCTAGGTCTACTAGGCACTTTGCAGAAGACTGAGCTCAGCTTGGAAGCAAAAATTGCAATCATAATCCGTCTAGAATTAGATCTACATAAGGAAATTTATTGAGAGAAGTATTTTATATAATATTTGTAGAACTAGATCTACATCTTGATCTAGGCCTAGTTACGCCTAGATATAGATGTAGATCTAATCTAGAATCCTCCCTCCCTTGAGAGTGGCAGCAAGTTAGATGATATAACAACATGGAGTTCATGGAAAATATTTTGGGAAATATGTGTGCCTCTTTTTATGTATTTGTTCTACAAATAATAAAATAAATCAATAAGACCCAGTACAAGATTGAACATTAGGCACTGGATATAAAAAGAGTAGCGAATAATCTTTCGATGGTGTCTAGATATTGATCAGAACTTTATGAGCCCATGTGACTACTGATGTGCTTTTCAGCTTTGATAATTAAGTCAGCTAGATATTTATTGAATAATTACCAGAATGCTTTTATTATGATTCGATAGACTGTAACAAAGGTCCCAATTTATTTCTGTTTCTTTTAGACAAAATGATGTGCCACAGCAGATGGAGAGGGAGCATGACCAAGACCCTGGTCCGACTACGCCAGTCCCTGCCTTCAAGCCAGCCAAGCCACCAGGCATCATCCTTGATGAGATTACTAAGGCAGGCTACAGAAAATTCCTCAGACCAGTCAACTTCTTTTGTTTATTTTTTACCTTAGATTTGGTGGAGCGGCTGTGTGGGTGGACAAATGGGTATGCTGTGACTGGGTGGAGAGAAGCCGAGCATGTATGCAAGATGGGTTGAGGTGAATGTGGATGAATTTTATCGTTTCATTGGTTTGTTGATGTACATGTCTGTGATCAAGGTCCCACGTTTTTATATGTATTGGAGTGAAGAAACTTTGTTGAATGGTCTTTGGGCAAGACCATTTATGAGTGTGTGGAGGTATAAATGTCTGATGTGTTTTTTGAAAGTGCATGAT
>BLXT01004907.1:631963-640683 GCA_019648995.1 Plakobranchus ocellatus
GTTTATACTTACGAAAACAATAAAATTGGAAGCAATCAGGATCTCAATTCCCCAGGTGTCACATTGAATTTGAATATCAATAATTATTACTGATTGTGCTCTAGATGGACCGGCTGAAGGTTCAGGTACTGGTTCGGGTTCCGTACAGTTCGGAAAAGATGGGGGTTGAGCCTGACTGTTTTTTTTGTTTTTTTTTTTCCTCTTTTGCTTGAATGAGATTGCATTTGAGGTGTGAGGAATTCTTGGACATGACTCTGTTTTCCATTTATTTCGCATTCAAATACAGGCCCATTCTTTCAAACGTGTAAAGCCTATACCAATTTTTGTGGGGCGTCATTAAAATCCACAAAAAAAAAAAAAAATACTATACATCATGCCATTTTATAAGGTCACATTTTAAAATACCGAAGTTATTTTACGGATTTACTATACGACATTTTATAACGCTACTTAAATTTTATTAATTTGGCGAAACAAAATATCTTAGAGAGATATTTTGATGACATTAATGTTCCTAAAAACTGTAGTTGCCTCTAATTGAAATCATAAGACAGAGGCAACTACAGTTTTTATGCCATATTTGCCGACTCAAGGGTTTAGAACACTTAGCAATATTCGAAAGATTGAAGGCAAACGCAGTAGAAGAAGATAGAGAATAACTTTTATTGAAAGTCTTAAGTCATGGGCAACAGGCAAGGGTATCAACAACAATTTTATTAAGTTAACTGAACAGACTTGAATGGAGCAGCATGATCGCCAATATCTGTTCCAGATAAGGTACCTGAAGAAGAAGAATATTCCGGAACTATGTTTGCGGTAAGTCAAAGCTAAATGGAAAAAACAGCATTAAATGTTTGCTGCGAACATTCGTTTTTTTTTAGATTATCTTTAAGTCAATTGATAAAAATCAGCAATGAGTTCAGCTAGTCCTATTATAATGGAGCTAAGCTCAAATGTAATGCCTATACAAATGTTTGAGGGGAGTCAATAAAATCCACAAAAATGTAGGTATGTTACTATAGATCATGCCATTTTATGTGGGCATATGTGTGGGCGCTTAGGAAAACCCGTCGGATGTCGTAAATGCTTGTTTTGAACTAGAGCCATTTAAAGTCGATTACCTCGTTCAGGGCAGAAATCGAGATTTTGGTTTCAACAAAATCTCCATTTATTCATCTTCATATTCCACCAAGTTTTATTATTTCTTTAACCTATAATCTATTTAATTATAGATTTTTCGTACGGCATCTTGATCAGGTTTGTGGCAACGAAAGCCAAAAACCGAAGGCCAGTTTCCAAAACTTAACGCCTGATTCATATCACCATTGCTAGATCTATACTACTGCAAACCTACAAGTATTATACACCAAACTAAACGGCAGTTTCTTGACCGTTAGATTCCAACTAATACGCATGAATATAAATTACCCTGGTTGAGTGCGCAGTCGTTTAATTGAGATAACCTTATAGATCTGCTGACTCAAAAAACGCCGCAATTCGATAATAGATTCAGCAAACATTTTACGTTTCTTGTCTGATAAAGATCTTCAAAGCATTGATATTTTTAAATATAATTGAGTGTTTACCTTTGAAAGCATTAACTTTAAGTTTATTGCAATTAAAAATAATGTTTACACATTTACAAAGGTCAGTCCTTTACCTTTCGATCAAAACTTGACCAACCCACATTTGCAGTGCCCAATGAATGACTCGAAAATTGCAAAGTTTTTAAACCTAAACCTAGCCGATTCATAGGCCTATGATGATGTAATTTTATTTCATGAAAAACATGACGCAAATGATGAACAAAGCAAAAGTAATGAAGAAATCACTCTGTCTTGATCATTTGATATAAATCTATAGACGACAGCCAGTGTATCCCGTTTTCTTTCATTCTGTCTCTCCTTCTCTACGTCCTTTACTCTCCCCGGCCTAGATTTAGACTTTGTTTACCTCTGTTGTCCTTTGTTATTAATGTTTGGAAGCTAGATCTAACTTAAAACCGTAGTTTTGACAGTCTGCAAGTCATTAAAGTTATAGATTTACTTTAGATCTAGTGATCTATTTCTAGAGATCGAAGTTACATTTAATAGATTTATTATAGAACTGGACAATGTCGTTGTCGAGGTGTAACACTCAGTGATGAGCGACATAAGATGGGCCCAAAATGTTAAATTCCTTAATTAAATGTTCATTGTCACCAACAAATATTTGTTACGATTGTCATTAGGGGGTTAGAATGTTTGGAGATCCACAATTGTGTCTTTCTCAATTTTTTTATCGGAACCCATGTGAAGGGTTTTCCTGTGCGCCCACACATATTTTAAAATCCCGGAGTTGTTTTACGGAATTACAAAACGACATTTTATAACCCTATTTAAATCTTATTAAGATGCCGAAACAAAATATCGTAGGTAGACGTTTTATTAAGAATAATGTTCCGGACCTTTGTACGCCGCAAGCCAAAGAGGGAAAAAAACAGCATTAACAGTTTGGTGCAAAGTTGCATTTTCTTGAAATGAGATCTTCATGAATGTGAAATAATAAAAATCAGCAATGCGTTTGCCTACTTTATCTAATAAGATTGTTATTATTTTTTAAGAGACAAAGGTTGGTAAGGTATAAGCCAACTGGACAACTTTGCCAGATAGTCGACATGGGTAAATTAGGATATTAATGAGCGCTGGGAAGATGGTTAGGGCTTTGCGTATCATGTGAAAGTAGACTAGTTCAATTCTTAATTCAGCCAAACGAATTTAATTCTGCTTTCCAAACCTATCACGTATTAGCTGGATAGTGAGGTCCCCTAAGCCTTGGGAAAACATAAAGCGATGATGAAAGTGAACGCGAACTTACAATGCCGTAATAATATCAAGAAAAAAATCTTGTCCCTTGTCCTTTTAAGTTCATTCCGAGAAAGAGGCCTCAGTGTACTTTGCTTGAATACTGATTTCATCAAGTTTATGAGCATGTACGTAGAGATCTGATTCTTACAAGAGATGGGAAAGAATAAGTGCGTGAAGTATAATAAATTTGAACGATCAAAAGTGGCAAAGCTCGGAACATGCAGCATCCTTTCACTTTCAAGAAAAATCAGATAATAAAAAAAAGAAGTATTGAAAACAAATTAAAACAAAATATTAAAAAGACTACTTTATAAAAAATATGAGCATTAAAATTGCATTGATGTATGATTGACAGGCCGAACAAATCGACTTGACAGGTCTGACTTTGATGCAGTCTAAAAGAAATATGCAGCATCGACATTGATTGTACAGTTTCATACAAGAAAAAAATCAGTATAAATCAGTTCCATTAGATTTTTTATTCTAAGGTATATGTTTGAAAACCTTTTTTTAATAAATATTTTTTAAAAAGGCGTCAATGAACTTCTAATTTTCCCTTTACTTGTACTCGGATTGGTGTATAGCCTTTTGTTTTTCACGTAAAGAAAACTTTAATACTTTTTTTCGACCATTCACTCTATCCAACCTTATTCACTCTCTTTTCATAAAACAAAAGCAACTTCACGCAATTTTATTTCTTTCAAACTCAGGCCAAAATATGCGAAATATAAGTCTTAATCAATTAATAAGATTGTCGATTGAATATGTCAAAGTTCAAAGATAAAAAAAGAAAAAAAAAGAAAAACAAATGAGCCGCCATTTTTTACAAAAGTCAACACAACACATACACATACACATATATATATATATATATATAATTATATATATGTGTGTGATACATATGAATATCCTTGTGTCATATAGCCCGGTCACTACTTGATATATGGCTGATTTTGGCCCGCCTCTGCCAGTTATAACTTACGACACAAATTTATGAGATCGACTATGTATCCACTTAGATACCAATGCCCCGCACAACATGTAGGCTTTACATAATTATGCATACATATGAAGTGTTTTTTACTTGGAGATCAATATTGTTCGATGATACAGTGATGTGAAAATCAGTAAATGTCAGCTCGTTTACTTCCATAACGTATGAAGATCATAAAATATTTCACAAGAAGCCCAAATCTTTGAAATAGTTTTTGAAACAAAAAAAATCATTTGCCATGGCGAGAGCATTTATATAATATTGCATTTTTCATCATCATTACATCTGCTGTTAAAGAAAGAAAAACAAGAAACATAGTGAGCATTCATATACTTTAAAGACACAATGTGGCTTCTGGCGCATCTATCCTCTATTTCTTGAAAGCTCAGTGAGTCGGTACCATTTTATATATAGATCAGAACACGAACCATATAATTTCAATGCTACATTTTTTTTTCACTGTCAGGACTCTGGTAATCGATTTCTGTCTTCACAATAGGAGCTGACCAATAGCAGTTTTGGGTAGGAGAGTGCTGGCTGTTTCTTTAGCAAAAACGCTGAGAGCTAAAAAATCCATCGATCTGGGGGCGTTGCCGGAGACGGGCGGATGACCCACTCACGAGCAAGATACAACCGACGCGATACCGTGAGTGACACATAGAAGGAGAAGGGGCGGATAACTGCATTGGAGCAGGAAAGTATAGAGGAAGCCAGCAAAACGCATGGCCTACAACTCGATTATTCCTGATCGCGTACATAAGCTGTGGTCGTTTAGCGAATTTCTCACTTTCTAAACTCAATGAGCGTTTTATCCGTGCGGGGGCCTAAATTAGATATAAGGCAGACGGAATTTTAGTGCTGTGCATCTTTTAGAGTTGGGGGTTTGAAAACGGGGCCTTGTAATCAAATCTTGCAGTAGAACGATCCAAGGGCTACTGCACGTTTGAGAATTAGGCCGCCAGTTCGGACAAGGTTAGTAAGATTTCCGAAGCACAAGTGACCTGCTTGGGGAAGAACTTAACTGAATTTACCTAGTCCGGCTGCATCATCAGTACGATAGATTCTTTTGCGGTTTTTTCTCCTTTAATCATGACTCCTTTATCAGAATCCCTTCAAGTGATAATTTGAGCATGTGTTTCTCTTCATAGCATACAAGCGAAAACCTATAAAATTTTTATAAGACTCCGATCTACTGTGCTTTTCTTTTGAGATTCAATATAATTCGATTTTTTTTTCATAAATCTTACGCCCTCCTAAAGATTCTGCCTGAGACTTACGAAATTAAATTGAGTGCGTCTGACTTGGCTGAATTGATTTAAACTGAGAGTAGCGCTCAATATTGAATCTCACTTTCGTAATCAAATAAAGACCGAAAACAACAACAAAGATGATCAGCTATAACTGAACTAAATCTTGAATTATGGACACGACGAGGCAGTAGCGGTTCTCTCCTTCCTCCCATTAGTGGAGATCACTGTATTAAATTATGATTTCGAGTTATGACTAGAAGAAGAGCTCCGAGTAGAGCTATTAGTTTAGGATTGGTTTCTTCATTATAGCTGTACACTATTAGATTATCACATCAACCCCTACAGTGTGATGGTCATTGGTAAAAGCTAGTAAGCAGTCGTGTGTCTCACACAATCAGCCTCTGAAATTTGATAAATTCAACTTGCCGCTGTCAGGAAATGTGATCTAGGTCTTGGCAAATGTGATTGCATTCGGAATTCTATTGTATGAGATAAATTAATTGTGTTATTTTTATTTATTTTTTTGTTGTTGTTAGTCCTTCCTCGAAATTGCACATTTTCACCAGGTTTGCAAAAGAAAGCCTTGAATTTTATTGCACTACTTTGGATTTGGTAACCTTGGAAGAATGAGTTCTAGATCAATTGAATCCGATTTCATAAAACTTAATTAGCAGACAACAATTTTGGATTTTTTTTATAATGGAAAAAACTCTGAACTTGTGGCCCAAGGAATAGCCATCATCAATTTATAGATGGCCTGGAGAGAGAGAGAGAGAGAGAGAGAGAGAGAGAGAGGGAGAGAGAGAGAGAGAGAGAGAGGGGGGGGGATATACTTGTTTATTGAAATGATTAGAAATCTTTTGTAAAAACTATAATTACATTCAAGATATTACAATGTGCTCGCCTTTTGATTATTATCTAATATCTTGGAATTTTAATTATTGTATAATGCAAACACATTAGCATTAATTCACGGAATGCGTGTTGTCCTAGCTCATAGGTTAATATTAAAATAATTTCTCCAATCGTCGATACGTTTCTGGAACTTAGTTGTACACTCAATTAAAAAAAAAAAATTGCCACTGATGTGGAAAAAAAACTTATTTGCAAAAAAAAAGTACCATTTACTTGTCCCCTTAAAAAAAAAATAACACAATCTTTTAAAAATTACCAATTTTTCAAATCCCATGAGCTGCATTAACTTGCTTATGCAAACCTTGCTTATTCTGAAAAACTATTGCGCTACCCCATTGGTCTATAATTATTAGAGGTCAAAATACAATTTATTCAACATGTAAATACAAATATATTAAAATAGATTATTTTTATTAAAGCAATTCTTCATTGTAATAGTTGTGTATATGTCATTGCGCTGCTCTCTAAAATTATTTTGGTCTGTGTTGTACTAATTTTTATTAAACCATTAATTTTTATTATATTTTTTGCCAAAAAGATGATTAATTTATTTCTTATAATTATTTCATCAACAGCTATCAATTCCAACATAATCGAGGCGACCAGCAATGACATTAGGAAAAAGGCAAGATCTATTTTGATTCTAAAGTCATTTCCGACGTTATACACTTGATACAATATTTGACCAAACGTTCTTTGATAAACCCAGAGGAAATCGTCATCAAAATTCCAAATATTTGGATCAATGTACAAAATAATTTGCCTCAAGAGATTAGCTTAACGAATTGTTTTTAGAGGCAATAGACTCAACTGCTTCTCTCTATAGGTATATCTCTATCAATAATATCATGATTGTATCTTACTAACACAAACTTTTGAACGTAAAAGACATGTCCATTTTTTTAATGTAAAGTTCACGATTCATCTCCAAGTTAACTTTCGGTTCATATGCCCTCTTCAAATTTTCTCCTTGTTATTTTAGGCAACTTTTAGTCGGTTGTTTTTAGTTCACTCAACAGCAGGGAAAAATCTTCCGGTGATCATTCAATAAAACATCAGACTATCTCCAAATCGGACTTACTCTGGTCAATCGAGAGAGCGACATAGCTTTCTGCAACTGGCACCAGGTATTTAACATGGATTACCCATACCTGAATCAATCCAGCTTTGACACGTCTAATTGCGGGCTACCTCCTGGCATGGATCCAGGGAGCTTAGGCAACCACTGCAGCATGTCTAACTCTTACCCAGACTCGGCCAACATGTTCTCTCAGATGGGACAGAGCTATGGACGCTATAACGGCGTGCGATCTTTCCCAACGATGGGAGGTTCAAACCCAGCTGGTTTGGGAGGACACCCTGGTAGCTGCAGTATGATGCCTCGACCTCGAGATCATCCTCATCATCACTCTCATAGCCAAGCTCCAGTTTTTGGTGCTGGTGAGTTATTAGTCGAGCAGGTATTTTACTACTCTCTCTCTCTCTCTCCTTCTCTTTCTCTCTCTCTCTCTCTCTCTTCATTTTTCTTACGCACTGACGCAATGCCTGTAATTGAAATAGATCGACTTTACCTTTAGAAACGAACGCTTAGCTTTGTAAATAAAAGCAACCAGTTATAGCTATGCCTTTTCGTTTCTTTGTTTTCTGCATGCTGTGATGTCGTTGCTGTTGTTTTTAAGTCAAACAGATACACATTATTTCTACTCTCAACGTTTCAGCTATGCTCTACGTTCTATTTCTTTGTATATGTGCTCAACTACAGTTTTTCAACTCATTATTTTCTTCCCTAAATTCCGACAAAGTGGAAGGGTACTAGTGAATTCGTCAAATTTCCATATTCGTGTTTGTGTAGTAAAAATGCATGCATGGATTTTATTCTTCTTTTATAATTATTGTCAAATAATCAGCTAATAAATTCTTTTTCCGAAATGTGCTTTGTTATTTACTACTTGGTCTTTGGGTTTTCTTCCTTCTCTTAACAATCCCCTGTTTAACATAATGATTTTTGCTTAGTTCTACCGGTTTGTAAAATTTCTTCTTTTTTTTATCTTCTCAGCAATAGCTTGGGAACAATGTATTGTATCCATCAAAATAGCTTTATGTATCTTCCTAATCCATATTTTTTCAATCGCATATGTTTTCAACGTTTTATTGTCTAGTTTTTTTTAAATTTATTTTACGGAAGGTGTCTATGACCTTTCTTTTAACTCTTTCGATAAGCTAAAAAGCCCTTTCTGGATAGAGACAAGACCTCTAAGTTTCGTAAAATTTTCTTCTTCATGTCACACTCTGTCCAATCAGTACAAAGAGTTGCTGTTATACCATTCTGTCGAAAGCTATCCTTTTTTTTTTCTCTCTCTCTCTCTTTTTTAAGAGAGAGAGGTATTTTTCAAGTACCCCAAAAAGTATGATATATTTTACTAAAGCATTTCTTTTGTATACATCTATCAGTGCTAACTTACGTCGTTCAAAGGATTTACTTCTAAATGTGCAGGTTTTTTTTCCCTTTTATTATCAGGAATATTTAATGTGCAAGTAATTTAAAACAATATCTCGAAATTCTAGTTTTTGCTGATGCTGTTAGATTTTTTTTTTCGAGAAAGGGTCTCTATTTTAGTGGATGAAGTTATGAGGAATATAAAAAGTAAAACGAGCGAAACAAGTTATTGTACTAGTAATAGTGGTAATAAAAATTACAATGATGATCATGTAATA
>BLXT01004907.1:692202-714537 GCA_019648995.1 Plakobranchus ocellatus
GCTTTCTTTGATGAGAGGCGCCGAACAGTAAAAGATCGACTTAGATAAAAATCGAGTTATGCGGTGGCCCTTCTTAATAAGTCTAATACGGGGGTGGTTCTAGGATAAAAGATCGACTTGAATGAA
This sequence comes from Plakobranchus ocellatus, assembly GCA_019648995.1. Taxonomy (NCBI): domain Eukaryota; kingdom Metazoa; phylum Mollusca; class Gastropoda; family Plakobranchidae; genus Plakobranchus; species Plakobranchus ocellatus. The sequence goes on from BLXT01004907.1 coordinate 692,329, forward strand.
AATCGACTTAAGCGGCTTCGACTTAAGCAGTGTCGACTGTATATATAATAGATGCAGATTTAGTTTTTATACATAGATCTAGAGACAATCGGTCGCGTTCTTGTGTGTGAGTGCTTGTTATATGATCATAATCACGAATAAATATAATCAAGCTCCATATTCAATTTTGAGTGTTTTAAGCAGTTGAAGCAGTAGTGTCAAAAAGTAAAACAGATTTGATGAGAAATTGAAATCATATGCTATGTTGTAACACGCAATCATAGAGTAGTACCGGTAAGGCAAGCGAGAGGCCTACTCTAGCACACGTACGAAGGGGGCGTCGGCCACGGGACTCTTTGCACGCATGAAGTAGGCCTGAAGCGCGCGCCTGGGTGTCTTCACCTACTTCTTTAGGTGCCTCGTCTGAAATAGACACCTGCGAATATGGTCCTCCACTAACTAAAACCTATTCTCACTTAACTTCATAAAGTTGTTATTGCTACCCATACCTATTACCCATGACTTAAGACTTTCATAAAAGTTGTCCTCTGTCTACCTCTACTGCGTTTGCCTTCAATCTTTCCATTGATTGCTAGGTGATCTAACTCTTAAGTCGGCAAATTTGATCTTATGGTTTTAATAAGTGATCACGATAAGCCTCTTTCAGTACCAATTCATTCCACTTTTTTCTGTCCATGATCCTCATCGTTCTTCTGATAAATAACATCTCTACTGCTTCTACTTTTCTCTCGGTTTCCTTATTTTTGTCCAACACTCAATACCATACAAAAGTACTGACCATATATGGGGTTTCATTACCCTTAGTTTACATAGGCCTACTTATGATTCTATTTGCCAGTATTGGTTTCATTTTTTGGAATGTATCTTTGGTAATGGCTATTCTTTTACTTATTTCACTTGTGCATCTACCATCCATGTTATCAGGTAACCTAGATATGTGAATTTTGTAACTTGTTTCATATTTTCGCCTTTGCTAACGAGATTTCTTTGAGATAACCATACATTCGGTTTTTTTTTTTTGTTTTGCTTTTTTTTTTTACACTCAAAGCCAGATCTATTCCTCTGCTCTCTAAGAAAAACAAATTTTTGGAGTTGTTCACCAGATTCTGCATCATTTGCATATTAAGATTCTCTCGACTTATTCTTAAGCCTGAAATATTAATGTCTAATTTTTCTAGTAAATGAAACAGCTCTACATGTTTTCTTTTGTGAAAGACCTTAGAATAATCAATGAAACAGACATAAACATAAAGATCTTTTTGCATTTCGATACACCTTTCCATAAACATTGATAAAGTGAATGTTGCGTTTCTAGTCCCTTTATCAGGAAATAGTATTTTTTGTAAAATGGCTCATTAAACTGATTGTTCTATGAAGTTCACATTTTGTTGCTCTTGGTGTTTTACAGAGGTCGGGATCTTTTTGCATTTGTATTCACCTTTTCATAAGCATTGACAAAATGAATATTGCGTTTCTAGTCCCTTTATCAGGCATAGCCATGCTGTTTAGGAGATACCCTTGCACATTCTATGCATCAAAACACGCACTATCAGGGTTTTTGTAAAATGGCTCATTAAATTGATTTGCGCTTTTCTTCTATAAAAATTGAAATCAAATATTTCATTGCTTATCCATTTCTTGTGCTTTTTCTTTTCTTTTTAAATCTTTTTACGGAACGGTTTTCTATATGACTTCATTAAGTAATTTTTCATTTCTGACCATAGTTCTTTTACTTTTGAGATGTTATTTGTTATGCACAGCCACTTTGGTAAAGTACCCATTGCCTTGCTTTTATTCTTCTCTATCCTTGTTTACACTATTTCTATATCAAGCATCAACCAATTGTATTCATAATTATTCTTGGATTTAGAAAAGTCGTGTCCGATATCATTTGTGCATTGTCTGTATTGATGTTATTTGGAGATGATGAAATATTGCTCTTTTGCCCTGGTTTTCAAGGATCTTGACTGTGCTTCCTTCTTCACGTGGACCATCGCTGAGAAAGTCGGCTGTGAACTCAAAAGCAAGGTCTATCTGCAGTTTGAGATTATAACCTTTAGTATACCGTCTCCAGGATATCAACACTATATAATTTCTCCAGGTAAGCACAAAAATAAAAAGAAACAATGAAAAACAAATCTTCTTCATCTCTCTCTTATGTCATTGACAGAAGGATTTCCTTGAAGTCTATTGTAACTACGGTACAAGGTCTTACTTGCCACAAAACTTAGAAGAAAGAAACAAGCTTTGGGTCATAGCGAAGGCAAATTTTATCAACTTCATCACCTGTATTCTCTTATTATTATTCCCACTATTATTCATTATCTTGTCATACTTATTGATAATCGATCAGTAATATGATAATTCACATTGATTTTATTTTATAATTAAAGAAAAACCGATGTAGATCTACCCGCATGTATATTTTTTTATTATTAAAAGGAGAGCTAGATCTATACAATAAAAATTATTATGAAAAAGTTTCTATGGTATTGAAATGAGATTAAAGCATGTGTAATGAGATAAGGGTCTCATAAGGGGGAAATTTATTCGTTCAAGATAATATTTTGACTTACCCATTATTTTCCGCGAAACAAACCCAAGTTTGGAAAAGACTGGGAAGACCACGAGTCGCGATAGTATTACTAAAGCAAAAAAAAGGAGTTGATATAATACCACAGCACTGAGAAGATTAAGTTATTGGTTCATATGGGTAATTCAAAAGCTCTTCTATACAACGAGACAATCAGATAAATTGACGTTAGGAGACCAATTGCAGTAACTGGATACCAAAATAATCCATAGCTTGAGAAGCTATTCGATAGGTAGGCCTATTTTGTAGCACAAGCTTGCAAGTTTCAATGACGTTTTCTACGAAACGTGCCTCGTCATTTTCGAACGCCGAACAAGAAAGAAAAGAGGCCGGCCTTAAATGGAAATGTTGCACGATTAGGAAAAAACAGTGAAGGTGCAGGTAAATGCAGCGCCCATGGAAGATTAGGAAGGTTTACGAAAAAAATACGAGCATTATGCCGAGATTTGAAGGCTTCACAATGACACCCTAGGCAAAGCTCAATCTACCTAGCAAAAGACAAAGCCAGAAGCAACAAACGCAATACAAAAAAAGAGGAAAAAGAATTAGAAGCTCTCCTTCTAAAGTCTTGAACATAAGGATTCAACGACTGACAGAATGATAGGACGATGGAATTGAAATGGCAAAGACACTGTTGGAAAAAAATGTGCGGTTTTGTAAAACTGAGAAAACCGGAATCAAATCCAAAGGCGTGACTTTGGAGATCAACGCTAACGAGTTCGATAAAACATCTGCTAAGAGCTTTCTCAGCAAAATCGCCATCGATGGCAAAAAGAGAAACAAAAAAGTCACAACCTGCCCATATAGATTTTAGGTCGGAGAAGCTTTAGTCTAAGCATTTCCCTCAACCATCAGGAGCAATGGCTCCAAGAGTTCTGATAAAAACTCTCTGGTGTGATCTCGGGAAAATCCTTTTAAAGTCATTGACTCGGGAATGAAACACCGCCTAAGGAAATGAAAAGGGGAGGCCTCTGAAGATTTGCCCTTGCCCAACTTTTCTCTGACTAAGGAAATGAAAAGCGGAGGCCTCTGAAGATTTGCCCTTGCCCAACTTTTCTCTGACTAAGGAAATGAAGAGGGGAATCCTCTGAAGATTTACTCTTGTCCAACTATCCTCGGAGCATCTTACTACCGCTAGGTCTCGACTTGACCTTTTGTGATATTTTTTTATATCGAGAGTGTCATTATATAATATACACGTTATCACCTTATTCAATATAATGACAGCATTTCTTTTTCATATCTTTTATCCTCACATTCCTTTTTTTTTTCTAAGCACCAAAAGGATATCTGTAACATCTTAAAACCTTTATAGAAATGGATGTTTGTAAGAGCACCATGAAGTATGTTTCACCTGTGTGAAAATAACTGGCTAAAGTGATTAGTTATCTCTGTCTTGCTTAATTCAACACTACAATGTGATGTCTGAAGATGAATAGAAATGTATAAATCTGAATGTATTTATTTTTTTTTATTTAAGAGCTGGAAAGATGTACCGATTCTTTCTATTTCGTATTGTATTCATACGCATAGCTTATTTGCACGAGATTTATCGGTAAACTTAATCGTGCTTCGGACATCAACATTAACTTTATGCAAACTGACCCAAAAAAATTTCAATTTTTGAAAAAAGATTCATCCTTTTTTACCGCTTTTGTATATTTTATCTTGAACAGAATGTGTGTTCCCTCACAGTGCGAAAAAATTGTGGTTTTTTATCTCTCTGAAATCTATTCCAACTTTGGAGCCCTCATCGAGACAAAAGAGAAAATAGGTTCTAAAAATCCAGCGCACGTGATCTCGATAATTTTTTTTTTTAATGCAATCTGTATAAATCAAGGATTAAGCTAGAATATCTTTTCGATAGCGATTTCAATAAAGCCATTAAACCTCTTATTGCGTAAAAGTAGATGATGCATAAATAAGGCAAGAGAAAGAAGTTGCAAAAAATTACTTTCTAAACTTTCTAGGGTTTTTTTCTTCTATCTTTGGTATGCAAAGTATGCTTTTAAAGTCATAGTATGCACTAAGAAAGCGGACGCACCTATGAGATTCTTTCTCTTTAGAAATAGTTTTGGCACATCCACAGGCAATCCATTCAAATTGATCATAAAATGCTAAAAAATTATAAGCGGTCAGAATCTGACCTTTAACTTCAACCAGAACTTTCCTTCATCCACAGGCTGCCCGCTAGGAGCAACTGCTTATACACTAAGCAAGCGGTCGCGGTTGTGTATTCATCTGGCTCTCATTTCTGACAGTTACTTCTCTGGTGCTACTGAGAACTGCCAAGCCTTGGGCGCCGAGCTTTTAGCTCTAGACGATGATGTGGTTAGAACAGAAGTAGCAAAGATACTTCTTGGAAACTCTGGTCAGTCAAAACAACAGATCTAATACGAAAGAATATTATAATTTATTTTAAGAGCTGCTGGGAAGGGAGAGAGAGAAGGAAGGAGACAGGGAAAAATAAATGACAGAAACAAACGAAAATTAGACTAAAAAATAATTTTTAAAGCTTGCATATTAGATAGATATACTGGGAGTAAGAGACACAGCATGAATGACACATTGACGTATGAATACAAATATATATATATATATATATATATATATATATATATATATATATATATATATATATATATATTTAAAGAGAAAGCAGGAAAAGGGAGAAAAAGGAATTGCGGAAGAGTAAACAGGAATAAGTGAAAAGAGGATGAAAGGAAGTCGATCGTCAATGATGATGATCATGATGACATTAAACTATGACTTTGTGTCTGATAAAAGAGAGGAAAAATCAGAAGTGGAAAAGAGATAAAATGGTCAAAAAATGGGNAGGTGAAGTGGGGGACAGGACAAAAGAAATAAAGAAAGTAAAGTGGGTCCTACGCTTAGTCCAAGCATTGGGGAAACAGGAGAGGGGTCTTGATTGATTTTGGCATACGGCATTATGACTATGAGGTAGTTTGCCTTTGCTTTCCTTGGCGCCTTTACTTCCCCCGGGTCTTAAAGAGACCTAGCTATCCATTAGTGCTAGGTGGACACAGAAGAGCATTGACAAACTGTCTTGGCCGAGACAAAAGAAATAATGAACCTAAAATAAAAAAATTGTCCAACTCGCTTTTATTGACCACAGGAGTGATGTACAGAGACTACTGGGTGGCTGCGACTCGAAGCAGTCAAAATCATCCTTATCTTTGGTCAAGTGGCCTTGAGGCGGACGGAGCGTTTTTCAACAGTGCAGACATGCAAGATAAAGACTGCGTGTACACTCACATTGATGCCCAATTAATTACCATGGAGGGATATTCAGAGGCTTGCAATACGAAAAAATCTTATATTTGTACCCAACTATTGTAATGAGCCCGAGCCGGATTAGCCATCCCGATCTGAATAGTAGCGGAAGGGGAGATGAACTGGTTTTTAATTTGCCTCATTATTTCAAGATAATTAATTATTTTTAAGGCGAGAGCAAATAAATAGGATTATAATAAGCGTTAGAATTTTTAAGCATACTTTTATTTATCTTTATTTGAGAAGAGAACCTCATTTTACCTTTTTGATGTTTCACGCGTTCATTAATATCGATAATTCATTTGCTTCTGATCGTGATATCAAATTATTCACGATTTGATCTGCGTAACAAATTTCTAGTTTTTTGCTAATTAAACTAAAAATATTATTTCTTAGGATCCCATTGCTCATTTCGCAAAATGATGTGTACACCAAATAATGTTCAAGAGCTCAGCTGTGGTCAAAAGCAACATTCCACACTTATTTTTATACAACTATGGCAAGTTCAAACATATAATTTCCGTCCAGATACGCCTGGTAATGGGACATTCAAATATAATCTTAGTCTTACGCCTTGGGGGGGGGGGGGAGGTCCTCCTCTCCTGTACGAAAAGCGTAAGAAAGGGAAGAAGGGGTTGGTCTTGAACCAATGTAATATTACACTTTTATGAAATGAAAAATAAAATGGAAAAAAATTATGACAACGTAAAAAATAATACATAATGAGAGAGGAAACTAGTTTGAACATACAATCAATATATGAATAAGTCTAACAGTATTATATCTCCCATATTCATATTAGAATTTTGATTTTCTATTTTTCGCCAGTTTGAATGATTTACTTAATTACCCTATATAAATGTAGAATTGCATATGCACATGTATAATTATATATGCATATAAATGTTTTTTCATGAATATGTACGTAAAGTGCTTAGAGCAGTGATTACGTTATGGATTTTCGCGATATAAATGTCAGTAAATCATCACTAAATGTCAGTTATTGTCATGAGAGGTCCACAAAAGCACTTTGACCGTTACGCCGATAAAAGAAATACATTGTAAGTTCAATTACAGTAATTCATAAACTGCTCTCTTTTAATCCACAAGATAATCAGTTGCTGAATTCTCATCTTATCACAAAGTAGTAAGCCTAAAATATGTTTAAGACTGGAGCAATAAGTCATTGCTTCAGAAATTTATTCAAATTCTTTCGTCATCCGGATATTTACCAATTTGCATACTCAATGATTACTGAGAGTGAGAGCTTCAGGCCCTTAGGATCCAACAAAATCTATTCTCCGGTTACTGATTATTGACAGTTGTTTAAAAAAGTAACTACATGTAGTATGTGCCAGGATGTCCGCTAGTCCTTGTGAGAGTCTTAGTAAAGAGTCCGTGGTTCAAATCATCATAAAGAAAGCCAGTTGCAGGGTATTTTCTTTCACAACCACTGACGCAGGAATACGCATTTTAAAGAAAAATAAATAATAGCGGTTTGTAATTGTAGCTACAGTATGCATTCTATACTCCTTCAAACTTTCAACTTCTCTCGGCTGCTTCCTAATCTGCAACTCCAGGAGAATGCACACTTTGCATATATGTAGGGTAAAGCCTTGTATAGGAGGTAAACTTTTCGTGAGATGAGGCCTTGCACAACAGGCCAGAACAATCACCATGTGTGCATGCGAAATTTTAGTATGTCATGGTCATTAAACATTTTGAAAAAGATAATTCTTAAACTAAAGTTAATGCTTAATAAGTTAACACCCCCATCAACGATTCTTCCTCTTCTTCTTCTTATTTTTGTTGTTGTTATTATTATTATAATTGTTGTTATTATTATAATTCTTTTTATAACAGGTCAACAATGTCATATTACGGGGGGGGGGGGGNNNGGGGGGGGGGGGGGGGGTCAAAAAAGGTGTTAGATTATATTTGAACAGCCCCTAAGCCCAAAATATGCTTTAAGACTGCGACAATAAGTCACTGATTTGAAAATTTATTCACATTCTTAAGTCATACTGATATATACCAATTTTCACTCTCAATGAATACTGAGAGCTCCAGGCCCTTAAGATCAAACAAAATCATTCTCCGGTTACCAATTATTGGCAGTTGTTTAAAAAAGCAAGTAGTATGTGCCAGAATATCCACTAGTACTTGCGAGAGTCTTAATAGAAAGAAAGCCAGTTGAAGGGTATTTTCTTTCACAACCACTGATGCACAAATACGCATTTAAAAAAATAATAATTTGTCACAATGGTTTTGTAGCAACAGTATGCATTCTAATATATACTCCTTCAAACTTTCAACTTCTCTCGACTGCTTTCTAGCCTGCAACTCAAGAGGAATGCACACTTGGCATATAAAGCCTTGTATAGGAGGTAGGTTCTCATGAGCGGAGGCCTAGCCCAACAGGCCAGAACAACCACCACGGGAGCATGCAAATTTTCATTGTCATGGTCTGTCAACTTTTGAAAAAGGCGATTTTTAAACTACAGTCAATGCTTAATAAGTTAACACGCCATCGACGATAATTAATAGTAAGAACGCGTAAAGTGAGGGGGGGGGGGATATAAAAAGTTGAACAGCCCCTAAGGGAGTGTGGAGGCAAACGTCACCCTCGAGCTGAAGAAATTTCATGGAATCAATTTCCAGCCACTTGGAAAAGATTTTTTCATAGCATTAAAATATTATTTCTTAGGACAGTTTCAGTCATAGAAACCTGAAATGAAAAATGTTGAAGTTAAAAAGAAAAATTGTAAAATTTCAAACTTACCCCTAATGACATATTGATGCTCTTTATAACTGGATGCTTTGGATGTATTGACTTACAGTCTTCTCGTCTTGGCCTTGATGGCCAGGAAGAAGATGAAGACTGTTCTTGTTTTTTTTTTTAGACTCTGTTTCTGATGCTTGCTGAGAGAGCGTTTGATAGCTTTTCTCTCAATCGTGTTGCCGCAGCAGCTGTCTGGAATGCCATGTGTCTCTTACTTAAAGCCACAGCACTCAGCTCAGCATTCAGTTTCATCTGTTTGTTTCTCAATTCATTCTTGTACATCTTTGCAGAAGAGCAGATGTTCTTCACAAGGGAAGGACTAACAGGTGTTTGGAGAATGTCTGGTCTTGTAAAATAAGAGGCAGCGGTTGAACCTTTGGACTTCAGGAAGTATTTGGCTGTCTGAAAACTGCTCAAAACAGCAGAAGTTAGAGAGTAGAAAGAGTACACTGTGCATGACGCACACATTCAAATCTTCGCGGAGCTGAGGCGCTGTTACGGTTATTTGCAAGCCATTTTCTCCGCATTTTTTCTCTCTGCCTTGAGTGTGGAAAGAATTTTTCACCGCGGAAACTGCTGAAAGCTCAAAACTGCAGAAATCCGCAGAAATGTGGAGAGATGCCAATTGAAGATATTGAGGGTCTCGTCTGGCCAACCGCACCAGGAGTTAAATTCAATAACAAGCCACTGATACTGGACGAAGTAAACTCAATACAATGTAGTTAAAAAAGGCAAGAGAAAAGTCCTCTCCTGGGCCAAACGGGGTGCCCTTTCTGCTTTAACAAAAGATGTCCGAATGTTCTGAGATGGTTTCACAAGATACTCCGAAGTGTTTGGAATAACCATAAGATCAGCGAGTAATGGATGATAGTTGAAGGAGTTTACATTCCCATAAAGCAGAACTCAACTGAAATTAATCAGGTCCGACCAATCTCACTGCTTAATGTAGAAGGGAAAATCTTCTTCTCAGTCATGACATCACGCCTGATAAAACACCTCATCGAGAATGGCTATGTAAATGTCTCTGAGCAGAAGAGGGATCTTTCAGGACTCTAGGGCTGTCTTGAACAGGCCAAAATGATTTGGGAAACCATTCAGAGAGTTCATCGGGAAAACGCAACCTGGATGTTGTCTGGTTGGACCTTGCTAACGCCTACGGCTCTGTACCGCACCAAATGATCCAGGAAGCTTTAAGAATGTACCATATTCCAGAGGATATTCATGTAATGCTCGAAGATTCCTTCAGTGGATATGAGATGAGGTTCTCAACTGAGAGATACTCGGCAGACTATGGAGATTCACACTTCTATGGGTTCCTCAATATCCGTAATCTTATTCGGCTTAACTATGGAAGTTATCCTGAGAGCAGCAGAGGGCAGTGCGAGTCCAGCAGATCTTGGCGGTGGGTGTTACATGCCGTCCCTGAGAGTTTTAATGGACGACACAACGATCCTGTGCTTCAATGGAAACCAGACCTGCAGAATGCTTCTTCGGCTAGATACTCTAATGAACTGGAGCAGAATGAGTTCTAACCCGAAGAAGTCTCGAAGCCTGTCCATAAAAAACAGCAAGTTAGATGAAGATGTCTGGTTCAAAATAGCCAGTCCAGATATACCAAGGACCAGTCAAGACCCCGTCAAGAGCCTTGGAAGATGGTACAATTCTTCCCTAAAAGACACCAAGCATGAATCTGAGGCTTTAGAGCAAGCTTCGGTGCGTCTACAAGCTATAAACAAGTGTGGCTTATCCCAAAGCTCTTGTGGCCACTTCTAGTAAATGATATCAGCACCTCAAATATGGAATCCATAGAAGCTAAAAGGTTTACAAGAAAATGGCTAGAGGTTCCACCCGGGCTAACAAATATTGCACGTTACTGCAGCAAAGCGAAGCTGAGACTCCCCCTGAAGACAGAAGTCGAAGAGCTCAAGAACAGAAAAGCTAGATTAATGACAATTGTCGAAGATTCAGAGGACCCGGCAATGAGATCCATTCAGTTTCAGCTAAGAACTCTCAGAAAATGGAAAGTTGACAGAGCGGTTAACAAGCAAAGGAAGACCTGAAAATGAAAGAGGAAACTGGTCTCACGCAAACTAGAGGGAAAGGACTGGGATCAGTAGGAGTAAAGTGGTGGTCAAAGACAGTAGGTAAAGAGAAAAGAGTTACGATAATTAACGAGGTTCAGCAATCCCAACAAGGACTTTGGACTAGCTTTGAAAGCGCATTACAAAGATCTATTACATGGAATGAGATCTGGCACATGGCGCCACTCAAAATCGGCTTCCTTATCCAAACAGTACATGACCAGCCCTCAAAAGCAAATCTGGTGCGGTGGGGAATGAAAAATGATCCCACGTGCCCAATGTGCCGAAGCAGGCAGGCTATAGAACATGTTCTAAGTTCCCGCAAAGTAGCTCTAAGCCAGGGCAGGTACACGGGACGACACAAAAGTGTTAAAAAGAACTTGCCATGGCAATGTGACGCATACGAACTGCTTGTCCAACCCAAGGCAAGGACACAGTACCCACATCAGAAGGTGGAACCAAATCCTAGTGTGGAAGTGCTGTTGGCATAGATACTCATAGGATGACCTTACTGGATGGGTGTGATGACTGGGAATTTTTAACCGATCTCCCCGCATGGAACAAACATCCTAAAGTCATCCAAGATACAGGTATGAGGCCTGATATAGTATTCCATTCAAATGCTACTTGACAAATCATCATGGTCGAACTCACCATACGAGAGTAGAATGGAAGAGGCAAATATATATAAAAGAGATAAATACAAGGGCCTGAGCAATGAGCTTGAAAAGCTGGATACAGATCCCAGATATTGCCTATAGAGGTTAGCGCTAGAGGATTTTTTGAAACATCAGCTTACACCCTTCTGAGCAATCTCTCCTTCAATGGCCAGAGAAGAACCAAAGCTCTGAAAGCACTAGCTGAGACTGCCGAAAATAGCTGTAGATGGATTTGGGATAGAAGGTATGAGCAGTTCCTTCATAAGTAATTGGTTTCCTTTAACCATCGGGAGCAATCTTGGCCCAATCGTTAGAGCGTTTGTATAGAAAAAGGTTGATGGTTCAAAAAACGGGAAAAAAGTTGGGGCTCGGAAAAAAAAAAAAAAAAAAAAGGTAGCAGAGGGACATATAGGAGCCATGACCTTCGTGTGGCCCGACCCCCTTAGAGTGTAAGAAGTTCAAGGCCGAAACAATTGCCAAAGGGGGGTTTCTATTCTGAAGACTTTCTGCTGCCTTGCTCTAACACGAGTATCTTTCTACCTTCATTCAATTTTTATCAATAAATGTTCTAGGTGGTCACTTATATATTGAAGATTTTGGCATTCATGTGTGAGCAGGTTTAGAATAATTATCGCACAGAAAAACTCATTTGAGCTCGTTGAGATGGAATTTTAAAAATTGTGTATCTCCCACTCCATATAACATTGCTATAGGCAATTTTGGCGCACTGAATTATCTCAAAAGAGACCATAACATTTTCATACTGCTGGATAGACAAAAATGTGAGGCTTTGCATTGATCACGTACTAATCTACCTGTGCAAATGTAATATCTTAAAGTCTGAAAGCCAAACATTAAGAGCTTTGAGAGAAGCAAAGATAGCATTGAAAACTGCGTAATTTTCATTAATGCCACAAAGTATCCCGTTCTTAGCATTCATATTTTGAATTGTTTGAGAATGGACCAAAAGTTTGAATATGAATAAAAATGATTCGAAATAGCTTTTATCATTTTTTTGAAAATGTTTTAGGAAGTCACAGAATCTAGATGGAGAACATTTTCAAAGGGCTTCCTTGTTCAGTAGATCTTTCCCAGGCAAAACCTTCAGCTTGGCCTCTAGTGTTTTTTCGTTTTGCAGTTGTTACCTTTGTTTTATAACTCAAAGACCATGAGATTGAGACAAGAGTAAGTCATAGTAAAAATGACTTTAATTCCACCCACATTGGGGTTGGCTTCAGATCATGAGAACTGTCTTCTATTCACTTCGGATTATGAGTTCATATCTAACAAAGCCACAGAGAGAAAAAACTCTAAAATCTCGATAACTTCAATTGATGAGAAATTTGATTTATCAGATATCGGTTACTGAGGTTTACACTGTATGATGCCTGCAGAATGGCTGATTGAATACTCCTTTCTGATAATTCATCATAATATATAGCTTTCAGTATAAACATCAAACTGTAATTTAAAAAAAAAATATGGTACACAATATCATTGAAAAAAAGATGAGTCAAATAATAATAATACGATGGTGATTGCATCAAATCAATGAATAGGGAAAAATAAAAAATGAGAACACTTTGATTTGTAAATTACTATATGTACACAGCCACTCAAAAAGCAATAAAAGAGATAGCCATATAATTATAATACATGTTTGACCATTTATTCATTTTTGTAAATGATACATCTTCACATTTCTCACATCACTTAACATCAATAATACATTTATCTCTCAAAAATGCATCTATGACACCATCCAACTATCATCTTTCACTCTAAGGTTACAAGCCATTTTTAAAACTAAAATCAGTAAATTAATACAACAAGAGGAAAAAATGTATTGAGGAATGATAATTTGGCTTATTGTTTGAAAAATAATAATGATGTAAAGTAAGTAATCCTGCCTTTTCATCTCGATTTGAGAAAAGAAAACAAATTAAACTATCAAAAAACTGCAGCTATCTTTAACATTTTTGTGCAAAATTTCTATCTGTAAAATATTTTATTTTTTAGGGTTTAACATAATCAGATCTTTCTTTTTTTCCAAACACAGTTGGGTTGAGCTGACCCAGAGAAAAGATCATCCAGCAGCTTAAAAAGATAGCGAGGCTCAATGTTGACACCAACAAGCTAAAAATCTTTAGTCTGAACAATAGTACTGGTGAAAACTGCTGTCTTTACAATTATTAGAACCTTGAAAATAATAATTGGTACAGGAAAGCTGTGTTCAATGTTATAATTTTAAAAATGAATATTTTTAGGAATGTTATCAGTAGTGGCTTCCCAAATTTCAATAAGAAAGGTATTCTAAAAATCGAGCCCTACACACTACTTTGAATGTTATTCTCAACTTTTATATCGTTATCCAATATTAAAACTGACAAAGAGTTGAGTTTACATTTTTTCCCCCAATGAAACAGGAAAACAAATTTTTCTTTTATAATACTAACACCAAAGGTGACAGAGAAAAAAGACACCATTAAACTTAAATTCTATGCCAGTTTTAGGGTTTTAATTAACTATCCAGGCTACATGAAAAAGCTTACACTTTAGTTATGTCTATTTTCCAGGTTTGCGCATGTGAATATGAACCAAATAATTTCAGGTAGAGGAGAAAGTGCTAGCCACAAACCTCGTTTATATTTTATTGTTACCTATCATCGGCATTAGAATTCTAAGCAGGTGTTTCTGAGGCAAACCATTACTATTGTGTGCCTTTCATTATTATCATGTTGAATGAAAAAAAAAATAATATTACCCTTTAGAAAATACTTAATTTGAAACAAAAATTCATATTTGAGCTATATAAAAGAAATATGCAGAAAGACATGCTGCAAAGCAAATTCCAGAATATTGGATCAAATGAATAAGGGGTAAAAAAAATCAATATAAACTTGTCTTTTTCATGATTCTTAAAAATTCCTCCTGGTTTATTTCTCCATCACCATCCCTGTCTGCCTCATCAATCATCTCCTGTAAAAATATTTGTGAAAGTTTTGTGAGTAAACCAATTTAAAGAAATCGATTTATAAATGACCAAATGATGCAGAATGAGGTGATAAAAAAGGCTTTGAAAATATGCAAGATAAAAGTACAGACAAGGGAAATAATAACAAAAAGGTAAATGCAATGTTTATATATGTAATAATCAAAAAATATTGTTCAAACATTAGCATATATAAGTATAAGCATATAAAAAACTGTAACTGAATATTATTACAAATACCACCCAAAGGACAAGATGTTGAAAGTCAATATATATTTATACAAGATTAGAATATTTGACAAAATGTCACAATAAAAGAGACTTTCAATTTCTCTGAAGACTAGGCATCGTACAGATTTATAAATGCTGACGATGGTCTTTCTGCTTTTTTTTTTTTTATTATTATTTTTAATTTGTGCATGTGCAAAATTATGTCTGGAATCGATATTGAGTCATGTGCCCATTTTTTTTCCTGAAAAATTAAAACAATATCAAGAAAAATTGATTTTCCTTTCATTAAGAAAAAACGCTCCACATTAAGGTTTATCAACAATTTGTGAAATAGTTAATGAGATGAAACGTACATATATACTAAAAATGAATTTGTTTGTTGGTCTTCTAAGTACTACTTTAGTTAGGCAAACTAAATCTGGACAAAGTGGACCTGTCGTCTCTTATTTCACCTCATTAGTCTCCTGAAACAAGCTAACTAACAGTCTGCCACATGCTCCCTTATGTCAGGCTGTATTAGAGCAGAAAAACAATTTTAAAACTGAAGTGTAACAAGGATCACACTGCTTCTTGTGCACATCTTTTCAGCACTACTTTTATAGTGAAATTTTGGAAAATCATACAATTTCAGCTTTGTTGCATAATTGTTGTACTTTTTTTGTATCTTACAGAGTTTTTCTACTTGTTCTTTTCATTTTCCTTCAAGGACAATATGTGATGGTAAAAACAATGCAAATTCACAGTTTAGTGGTATGGGTTACCCTTACAGCCCCGTCAGATAAACAGAATACAGAACTAACTTTTTTAAGTTCTTTCTCCTACCTATGCTATCCCCTAACAGGGAGTGAGCAAAAGAGAAAAAAAAATCTCTTAAAACTTCCCTGTGACATAATTATATCATACTACAATGGAATAAAGAAATGTATCTTGTTTTATAAAACTGTCTATTTTCATGAGTTAAATTAAGTTCTAATTAGAAGTAAGCTGATTTAATGAATTCTTTAAAGTTCCAAGCCCTATTTTTAAAAACATAATGCCAACAAAAGTGATTTGAATGACTGGTCTTAAATGAAGTTTATTTCAGCTGGCTTGATAACAAGATTTTGAGAGTGATAAGGTGAACATGTTGCATTGGTATTTCAGATCAAAAGCCATATGTCATTTAGCATGGGTGTGATAAGTAACTGTAGTCAATTGCCTCACTAATAAAAGCTTTAAAATGAGCTTGCATTTTGCGCTAAATATATATAATTTACCATGTGTTTTTTTAATTGGTCTGAACATACAACAGTATTTCTTCTATTTTTGCATGTTTTGTGCCGTTTGCTTTAGAAATAATATTGTGAAAAAACAAAACAAAACAATGATTCATACAAAAAATGTTATTTTTTTCTCTTAAGTTTGAGCTAGTGGTTGTATTCTTTTACTATATTCATTTCTAACATTCTTAATTCTGCAATAAATGAGATGGCAATAAAACCATAAAAACATATTAAAATGCCAGACTTCTTCAAACAAGCACAAATGAATTTATTCCCCATGCAAAAAAAAATAATATTTTTCTCTCCTCTCTATATTAAATTAATAACAGAACACAAAACAATGAAGCCTTAAATTTGAGAACATAACTTGATTTAAAAAAGAGTGGTTATAACCATGCATATGGCTATCAAGGGAAGCAATCACAACTTTTTTATTTTTATATTTGAACCTGTGTGCATTCATAACTCGAACATGGATGCCTCAAACACTTAAAATTATTCCAGACTTTGAAAACAAAAATTAATTTTAAGATGTGATTGCAAACAGAATCGCATGACCAACTTCAAACTTTTAGATACAGTTGTGTTATTTAGTGAATGAAATCATGGATCTGTCTTTGAAGATAAAAAAGAAAAAACAGAATGCATGGTCATCTCAGAGAAATCCTAAAACTTCAAATGCAATCTTTTTAGCAAAGGAGAAGAAATCAAACAAGTTTCAAAATTCAAATATCTTTGATACTGTACATGATAACATCGAATGGTAGATGCGCAAGAGAAATAAGAAAAAGAATAGTCATGTCCATAAAAGGAAACAATACTGACAAACAGAAAAAATAAGTATGGACACCAAAATATTAGGGTAATGTAAACATATAAATGGTCAGTTTTAATATAGAAGTGAGTGTGGGACAGTAACAAGATAACAGAGAAAAAACTGGAATCAGCAGAGATGTGATTTAACAGAAGAATGACGAGGATATCATGGCGGGAAAAAAGTCCTTTAAATTGGGACTGAAATAGGCTTAATTTAAGCAGCCATTGATTAAAACCATAAAACGAAGCAACTACAAATTCTAGGACACATTTGTCGACTCAAGGGTTTAGAACATTTCATAATCACTGAAAAGATTGAAGGCAAATGCAAAAGAGGTAGACTGAGAATACCTTTCATTCAATGTCTTAACTCATGGGCAATAAATAATGGTAGCAGCAACAGCCGTATAACAGACACATAAAGAAGAAAATCACTATTTACTCTCGTAAAAGCAGATGAATAATATAAGGGGGGAAAAAGAAAGATGTTAGATTCATAAAAAAGACAATAAAAAGCAATTAGAAAAACATATTCTTTCCATATTTAATGTTGGTAAGGTTGTGTAAGTGCATGACACTAAATAGTAGAGGTTGAACTTTTATAAAAAAAAACGTTTAGTAAAGGCAACATACCTGTAATTCTTCATCTGTCATGTTCTCTCCTAATTCTTTAGCTACACGCTTCAGATTGCGGAAGGAAATTTTCCCTGTGTCATCATCATCAAAGAGACGGAAGGCTTTTAAAATTTCTTCTCGAGAATCTTTTTCACTCATTTTATGGGTCATCAGAGTAAGGAAGTCATTAAAGTCTATTGTACCTACAAAAGCAAGCACGAAATAAAAATGTATATAAATAGTAATAAACTGCTAAATTTTAGTGCATTTGTCATAACCTTTAGACCAAAATATTTTGAATTACTTTTTTTAATCTTAAAAAAAAATTTTCACAATTAAAAATTTTCTTTGAAGTACTCCCCAATATAGGTGAAGACCTAAGCAAAAAAGGTGAAGGAGCAAGAAGAAAATAACAAATAGTGATGTGTAGTCTCCAGATGGGCCATACATGGCTCACCCTGAGTTACCTTTTAAAATATGAGTAGCTGTCATGTTGCTTTACCTGCAACAGCCTCTACACTGTCCAGTATATTATAGTTTGATGCCCAGACTTTCAAGTAACCAGGAGTAAACACTACAATGTAACTGATATGTACAGACTTTTCCGAGAAGTCAATCCCTCTAGTGGTTAACTTACAGGGACTTGTTGTCTTTAGAAATATCTGAGATTTTTTTGCAGTTTCGTTTCAAAGCATTTTTATACTCATAAAGATTTTTAACAGATTTTAATATTCTATATTAATTTCCTTCACCAACTGTCAAATCATGGCCTGTGAGAAAAAAATGATCAAATATAAAACCCTGAAAGAAGATCCCAAGATCAACAATAAATCAATCAATCAATAAAGAGTCATGTCTTCAATCTGTCAGATTGCTCTAAAATGTTGTGAAGTAAAAGGCAAAACTGGGAGAGATAAACATTATGACCAGGAATAATCATTTTATTTTCACTATCCATGATACAGACAACAAAACTATTGGAAAAGAAAAACAGAGCAAAAATGCTGGATTTTTTCCACTAGTGAACATCATAACTCCAAAAATTTTAAAATTGTTCCACATGAATAAAATATGACTTGCAAGTTGTATCTTTGACCCACTATATTTCTTTCTAGTTTATATTAAAATACTAAAATATAAAAAAGATGGCTCTGTCATTATGTTCTAGCATTGGCCTTTGAAAATTTTTTAATTCATGTGAAAGAGGAAAAAATGCATTTCACAGCTTTCAATTAAAACTGATTTCAAAAGACTTTAAAATATTGTCAAGAAAATGAATATAGTAAAAGAATACAACCATCAACTCAAACTTATAAGAACAAATTAAACAAGACAGTTTATGTAACAACTTAAGCCCATAAGGCTTTATCAAGTACAAAAATGAAAATCGCATATAAGATACTATAGGTATTAACTAAGCATCTTTGCTCTAATAAGTTTGAATTGGTGGTTGTATTCTTTTACTATATATTTATTTCATTTCCTTCAATCCCCATTTCATCTTCAGACAATCCCCATTTCATCTTCAGAATCCTTAAACTTATTTATATGTCTCTGGGAGTAAGGTATTGGTGTACTTTTTTATGCAAGAAAGTGAAAAGAATTCATTTTCAAGAAAAGATCAGAGACAGGATGAAATTTATTGAATGCTCTTGACTTTATCTGCCACTTATTTTTTATAAACAAGAGGGAAAAAGAGAGTCAATAATTTTGTAACACCTATTCGTTAAATCTTGAGAAAGTATTCCAATTTTAAGCAGACGAATAGTGATAACATCAACGAGCAAAGGAAAAAGTTTACAAAAATTCCATTACATCTGAACAACTACAAGTTTACCTGTTGATTCTTTGTCAATTTCAGCAATAAGCTTTTTGATTTCTTCCTTTTTGGGTTCAAAACCTAAGGCTCGCATTGCAACCTGAAACAAATTTAATCTCATAGAGTAAGAAACCTAGGGGCTTTTTTTAAATTAAAAAATTGCATAAAAAGAAGCATACAATCACAATTTTCTTGTCTGTTTTGAAGGACAAATGATAGCTCAAAAGTTTTTTTTTTAATTAAAAATTAATACCCTGCCATCAGAAAAATCCTGCATAACTATATTGGATTAATTTTTACCTTAAAATTAAAAAGCATGCCACAGGTTTATTGGTCATCATTTCTCTGTTTCATTCTGAATAAAATGAACAAATTCAGCATAAAGATCTATAAGTTTCAAATATATATAAAGATTGTCAATGACTACGAACTTTCAATTCTTTTGCATCAATTGTGCCGGAGCCATCAGCGTCAAAAAGGTCAAAAGCTTCTCGAATCTCTTGTTTCTGTTCTTCGGTTAGCTCAGGCTTGGGTCCTGTCTTTTTGCGGCCACCACCAGCTAGAGTTGTCTTTTTAAAGTTAGACTGAAAAGAAAATTATACGACATCATAATATATATAAAAGCCTGAGAACTTTACAAATACTGAAATTTTTTCACTGTGTTTGAAAAATGGTTTAATACAATATTTTGATTATTGATAATAATAACAATAGAAATGCTACGTTCTATAAATTATATATTTTGCCGATTCCAAAACCATAGAAATAAAGAAATAAGCATGCTTTTTACCATAGGCAACTGCATAAAAGGTATGCATTAGGTACTTTTTAAAAATGTATGCAAATTCATTAACAAAGTGTCTGCAGAGTATGAAGTGGTAATTTTTATTGTTTCTAAGCAAAGTTAAATTTAGTTTGGAGATGATATTGACTCTATGATAGAGAGAACTTATCTTTTAAACAAAAGGGTTCAAATGCTTACAATCTTATGGAATACCCCATACTTGGTTTATTTAAACTGATAAATTTGTTAATTTTTCGCAGGTAAGATTTCTCCCAACTTTTTCCAACATCCAATCTTTGAAATATATTCACTCTTAAAACCAAGCACTAATTTTACAAGTAAAATAAAAGTCCAGTCTTTCAGTGCCCCTCAAAAATGGGGCCAATTGGATACATACCTTTGGACATTTTACATAGAAAGGAACTCTCAATGCAGATTTGAAACAATGTCTTAAAAACAGTAATAAATTTAGGCTACAGAGCTATTATGGTTTCCGACCAAGTAAAATTCTGACAGCAGTGGGAAGAAACTGCCCAAATCTAAGAACTCTGTAAAAGAGGTAGAAGAGTAGTTTGGTTTTAGCTAGCTCTCTGAAAAAACTTCCGAGTATTACAGATTTCTAAATGTGTATCCATTACCCTTGTATATTAAGTCATTGATAGATCTAGATTTTATAATATCTAGATAATGACTCCTGGTGTGATATCTTTTGAATCTAATTAATGTTTTTAAAGACACCATTAAGCAATGGGATCAGTTTGCATAAGTGTCAGTTTTTTTTAGAAATAAAGTATTAAAGCAATCTTTTTCTTTTCTTTTACCTTCTAAAGAATTAGAATGCTCGAGTATTGAAACAACTTTATGAGGTTAACTAAGAATAGGTTTGAGTGTATCTTTGGTGTTTGAGATAAATTATGCTGACTTACAAGTCTTCAACCATAAACTGCTTATACAGTCAAGGAAAAGAAAAAGTAATTTCTTACTAATGATCTCACGAGGTGCTAGGAAAGTCACAAGAAGTGACCACCCCCATAATGGTATTGCCACAGATTGCTGTGTGGCAGAGAACTATATGCAAAATATAACAAGTGCGAGGAATTTACATATATTATCATGGAGGGTAAAAACAAACAATTAATTAAATCATTTTTGGGAACCTAAGATTTTGTGCCATGTAATAAAAGGCATTGATTTCAAGTTGGATGTATTTTCTCTTTGTTTTCCATTGATTTCAAAAATACATTATATATAAACAAGGGAAAAATCCAAATTTAGGTATAGAGATTAATTCTTAAATTATGAAATGTAGCATTGCTTTCTGCCTGTAAAAAAATAAATTGTTTCAGAAAAATTCAACAGATATGTTGACCCTTGGAGAAAAATTAAGACAAGGAATTCTTGAAAAGATCTATGTAACATACCTAAGCCCAATAAAACCATTGGTCAAACCATGATTAGCTGTTTAAGTTGTCTACAACTCCAGGCTGTATTTTGTGGGCTTAATTGTACTAAGAACTGAAAAAGAGCTAGGCCTACTTGAGTAGTAATCAACCTGGTTGTATAGGCCATTACCACCTGTCAAGTTCATGGCCACACTGCTGCGTAGCATAGTGGACCTATGGAAACTATACAGTTTCTCTTGTGAAAACAATAAGTTTAAACGTTTCTTCGCTCAAAAATATCCCAAACCATCATGAAATAATTACTACATACATGTAGTTTGTTTATTCTGTTTAGACTTGTTCTGTATCCATTTTATCAACGCATTCTTAATATTTCTGCTAGTCTAGACCTAGGCCTACAGATCCAGTAACTGGCGAGTAGATCTTTAATCTAATGATCTAATTAAATGTAGCTCCCAACTTAGCTTTTTAACGGCAGCAAGATTATTAACTTTTTTTCTCTTTTTTTTTTTTGCTAGTTGTGCGCATACACCTAGTGAACAAACAAACAAAAAAAAAAGGGCAGCAGGCGAACAACAGGAGAATGAAATGGCTTTCAAACAAGAACTGTGGTATTCTTACAGTTTTAGAAAACTTTGTAGCTATGCATTTAATATACTTATTAAAAGAGCCTCTACATTTTTTATTAATCAACATTCTTATATTATTTTACTGTCAGTATTCTGCATCCTCGTTTACGCACAGGCTTTAGCAAGTCAAATGAATTAGAAAAGACATATTGTAGCAGTGCAGAATTGATACTAAGATGAATTTAAATTAGGGTTAGGCAACCTTTTTTTTTAAGTCAAGGGTCACAGTGGGTTTTTTTTTTTTTTGGC
>BLXT01004907.1:714603-727902 GCA_019648995.1 Plakobranchus ocellatus
TTCGCCTCATATGAGTAAATCATAGAGGCCAAATTTATGAAATCTGCCATAATATAGAATGGAAGAGGATCTCTTACTAATTGTACAGTTGTTTCAGAAGTCTTTCTTTCCCCCGTCTTCAGCTCTTAAGTTATGGTATTTATATATGTCACTTATAAATTTATTAAAGTTATTGGATCTAATTGTAGATTAGCCTAAAGATAGTCCATCGGATCGAAGACAAATCCAAAGAGCATAAATAAAGTAAGCAATTATTGAAAAGGGTTTCTCGTTATTTTAACAATTTAAATGTAAGGATAAAAATGTATTATAATATGTTTCTCCGTACTGATAATGTGACTTGTAAAGAGAGAATGAGGACAGTTCTAGATAAATTATAGATCCTACTGGGAAATAAAATCCTGCCCTGACATAGGCCTACATTACATTTTAAATCAAAACATAAGATTTTACAAAACATACAATGGAAACAAACAAATGCCTTATCGCAAAGCAAGATTCATCGAAATTCTATTAAAATTCATGAAAAAATTGATCTGTATAATTAAGAAATTTTTATAATTGTAATAATAATTTTCTCATCTAGATCTAGATTCCTCAATCTATATATCTAGATATAGATTATTCTCCAATCTCATAAAAAATAGATTTCAAAGAATCAATTTTGAAAAAAATGAAAGAATACATTCAGACTTTAAAAATATAGATTTATAGATTAATGATCACTATTACCGAGTTTGGATTTGAAAAAACAACAACTCAAATTTCATGCGTGCAACTCTTTCTTTACTATAAGTAATGCTAGGTCAGGCATTCTTTTGCCAGCCCGTGAGGGACCATCACAGCTCGGTGGTGTGTAACAAATGACCCTGAGGTAATGGGCCATAATAAAATATCATTGGCTACTACACACATGGCTCTATTAATCATTTCCAGAGCTGCTTGAATACTATAGTAACCACCCTCCCCACCTTTTTCTCTTTCTTATAAATTCTCTTGGCCTTGACTGTATCTCAAAGCCAGCCAATGTTTTCTTGTTAGTTTAGCGTAAGCAGGGGTGGGAGCAGAAAATGTGAGCCATACTGAAAATTAGCAGGGGTGGGAGCAGAAAATGAGAGCCATACTGAAAATTTGCCGGGGTGCAGGCACATACACACTCATCCAACATTCAGAAATTCAAATAGACCGAAGCTCCCCAGGTTTAAATCATTGAATGCATTGAAATCATTTTGTCATGTAATGTTTAATAAGTTAACCAATTAAAATGTTGGCATGAAGGCCCTCTACATCTAGATCTTGACCAGACTAGGTCTATGTTTCCTGCATTATAAAACTGAAAAAATCCTTGAAGCTTTTATGCCAGGCATGTACATAATAAAACGCCCTCATATTACAGTAAAATTTTTAGGCATGCCAAACATTTAGTAACGTGAAATTAAAACAATTTCTAGAGATCTCCTTTGTTTTATTTCTAAATGAATTGCCATTAAAACAACCCAAATCAATAAAAATTCGGCCACCATCATCCAAGATTGCGATATCAGATCCTCATTTTTCATTAAATTGTTTTAAAATATCATTGATTTTAGAAGAGACTATTCTTTTTTTTCTGATAGGCCTAAATAATAAAAATATTGGTAAAATGAAGTTGCCATCACTTGATAAAAAAAAACTGCCGTCATTAATAATGTCAGTATGGCTATGAATTCTTAATCGGGAGTCTTTCCAATAAAACTATATAATTGTATTCATTTTTTAAAATTTCCAATCTTATCTAAACCCACCATTATAAATGCAGAGACAGCTATCTAGTTCTTTGACTACACGGATAAGGGCTTCTAATTCAGATCTATTTCGTGCTGGCACCTGTTTGTTGATCTTCGAGACGCATAGAGCATTATAGGCAAGAATACATTAAAAATATTCATTGAAAGGTACGGAAGAATTTTGGTTTCTTAAAATTTGGTAAACATATCATCTTTCTTTCCGACACAAACCCCAATTTTTAGAACCTGTGTCGGGCAGGAAACAGTCTCGCCCAAGGTAATACCGCGGTGAATATTTGAGTTTATTCATTCGCTCATGAATATTACAGCCGCGAATGAACAATGAATAATTTTAGGCTGAATATTGAATGTATTTTGAAAAAATGTGAGTTTTTTTAATTGTATTTTAAGAATTAAATATTAAGAATAGCTTTGAATGTGACTTAGAACCCCATTTACGCGACTGCATGCAGGCAACATTTTCTTTATTCGAGAAACAATCAAGGGACTACAGTTGCGCAAGAGAGTCACTGACGAATAATCATCCATAGATGAATAATTATTCAATGACGAATAGAATGATATTCAATGGCGAGTAGTCTTGGCTGTATCATTCAGTAGCGGCAAATTAATGATTCGATGGCGGGTTATGAGCACTAGACCTAGCCTATGACCTCAGCCAGTGTACTTCTTTCTTATAAGTGTGTATAATCGCAAAAAATTTCTTATTGTTTTACTCATGATTTATTAAAGCTTTCCTTGTATACTTTGGAAGCATTTTTTCTTATTTCCTTAAATCTTTATAAATTGGATGTGTGATTTCTTAACTGTTGCTCGGTTCAGTTTCTTTGGATTTGGTTGTATTTTTCTTTTTTAGTGCATAATATTATTTTATAAAGATTTAGCGATTAATTATTGCTATGTTCATTTTTTTTTAATTGTGTAAACTTCAGTCTTTTGTATTAGCCTCTTGAGAAATTTGTTTACTGACTGTTTTGATATAAAAGACTTTAATAAAATTAGAAAAAAAGAATTTTAAGGAGGCAAAAGACTGCGAAGCTTGATAATCCTTGATCGCAAAATAATGAAAGGCCTGGAGCTTCCCGTCTATTTCTGCTAGGTGCTAGGTTTCTTCACCTCCGGCATAATTTCCTTTACTCGAGTAACAATCAATTGACTGCATTTGCGCAGAGAGTGCCTGTGATAGAGATGCAGGCGAATAATCAGTCACTGATGAATAATCCATAGATGAATAATTATTCAATAACGAATAGATATTATATGGGAGTAAATATTCAATGGCGGCAAATGATTCGATGGCGGGTTATGAGTACTAGACCTAGCTTATGACCCCAGCCAGTGCACCTCTTTCCCTATAAGTGTGTATGGTTGCTAAAATGTCTTTCGTATTCTTTTTCTCGTGTTTTTAAGCTTTTCCTGTATACTTTGGAAGCATTTTTTCTTCTTTCCCTATATCTTTATATATTAGACGTATCATTCTTTAACTATTACTCTGTTCAATTTCTTTGGATTGGTTGTATTTTTCTTTTTCTTTATCTACAATATTTTGTGTGTATTGAAATAAAAGACTTGAATATATATTCAAGTCTTTCATTTTCGCAAAATAATGCCAGCCCCCATTTGCTGGACAAATGCACATTATCTGTCCTCTATCGAGCAAAACCATCAAGTTTAACAGCAAGGAGGGAATGTCAAGGAGCGGTGTTGAAACAGAAAGTGAAAGAGAGGGGCCTGTTCATTTTGAAATCAATTAAGTGCATTGCTTTAGGGGGGGGGGGACTATCAATCGTGAAATCCTGCCTCTTGATTGTTTTCTTTGATAAACAATGAGCAAACTATTCAAGAATTATTATTCTTTTTATTTCCATTCATCGAAGAGCACGCTGCAACTGCACGCAAAATCTGTGTAAATATGTTTGGCCTTTCAATTCGAATTTTGCACACACAAAAAAAAGGCCGTGGTCAAATTTAAATACGAAAGTGTCTCAATGAAGATAGTGGATTTAAATTGGAGTTGCAATTTTTATCACACAAGACAGCCACACACTTGCTGATCAGAAAGAAGGCGTCCACATCAAGACAATGAAAAAAAAAGATAAACGGGCACTGGTGATCTCAACAAAGACAAAGGTAAAAACTACATGTATGCCTATTCATTAACTAGTCTTGGCTGTATGCGATTAGATCTACTTAGAAATGGTACTACAGTTTTTTGTACATATGAGTACGACTTTGAAAATGCTTACGACTACTTTTGCAAAAAGGCATGAGAACATGTATTCATGATGCGGCAAGAAAAACCCGTTAAAAGTTTGGCCTTTTTTCAACTGGTTTGGCACTAACTGGCCTTTTTTTAATGCAATAGATTTGGCCTTTTATCTTCAGAGGCATCTGGCAACCCTGCAGCGAGCTTTCGTCGAACACGCTATGCAACAGTATTAACGTTACTATGGGCTGCTTTGTAGGCAACACTAATCTTTCATAAAATATCATCGGCAGTTCCAATCAAGATCAATACCGCCAGACTTCACATTAAAAAAAAAATTTCTTGCGCCTTGCTATCAAATTTTTGATTAAGTTCAGTGAGTCTAATTTTTTTTTTTTTTATTAGCTATTGGCAAATAAACCGGGGGGGGGGCTCAAAGCTAAACAATTTTTTTTTTAAATTTGGCACAAAGTTTTTAATTAAGCCTTTTCCTTACAGGGGTCTGGTAGAATCGATTTGTCTTGGGTTATTTTTTTTTCTGGGGGGGCTTTTCAAACTTTTATTGATATTTCATTTTCTTCATGTTTTGTACTGCAGAACAAATTATGTTACTTTGAATGTTTAAAAATATTAGACCTAGAGTCTAGTTAGTAATGTAAATTGTTAATTCAATTTGACAGCCCAAGTTATTGCAAATTATTCTAAAGCAGAAGCAGATCAAGCACAAGCAGTAGTCTTCTTCTACTAGCAGTAGCAGTAGGACTTATGGGGGGACAGGCTATGCTTTTTTGGGCGCTTTTTCGTTTGTTCCCACCCCGACTTTTTATATAGGCCTAGATTCTAGCTATATTATTCGATCTTGCTCTATCTTCCTAATCCATCGAAGAAATGAAGAGGTCGCAGGCCAAGTTATAATGAAAATATTATTATTTTCATACAAAATCTACACAATTTAACATTTTTTTCGTTTGCTCCTATCGGATAATATAGCTAGACCTAGATCTAAATCTAGAATCTCTAGGCCTATATAAAAAGTCGGGGTGGGAACAAACGAAAAAGCGCCCTTTTTCGGCCTTTGAATGTTCGATCTTTATTATTCACTTATTAATATGATTTGTATTGCATGCCTCGTTGAACGGTATCGTGAAAATCATTCTTCAAATTCATAAAACAAAGTGTCAATTTGCATTGTTAAATTCGATGCATTTTGCTTTTTTTTTGCGAAGTACATCGTAAACATCGGTCTTGCGTGGTGTAACTCACACTTTCATTTTCACTCAAAACAACACATCTGCCAAGCACCATTCTACGATTAATGAAGGTGGTAACCACATTTGAAAGTTATGAAGATTTTCTAAAAGCCTTGAGAGAGTTTGAAGAATTATCATGCAGTAACGCCTTCGTTCTTACAAAGAAACTTCAGAAAAAGGGGAGACAGCAAATAAAAGAAAAAAAATAAAAGTTTCACCATCGTTTCCCTTCGCGAGGCAGCATTTCACGTGTAGCCACTTCGGTTCTGCGAGACAAAGAAAAGAAGGACAAGACTAAGGAAAAGAGCCATGTTGTGCAAACAAAATCGAATGTTAATTAAGTACATACTACTTTACTAGGACTGCATGTATCTAAATCTAGAATTAGAATAATCTAAAACTTAGATAGAATCTAGGTCTAAAAATATTGAAACTCATATCTAGATCTAGTTTTGGACGTTGCACACATCCTGTGTGAAAAGCTTTTTTAAAAGCTAGTATCATCATTTGGCAAAAATTACGCCACTCCCCCAATACCCCCCGCATTTTTGTAAGTTTTCTATGATTTATAAATTATAGTAGCATGGTTAACATCAACTTAATAAGATCACCCCCTTCCCCTTGTCAACTTTTGTCAACTTAATGACATACCCCCCCACCCCAATCTTGGTTGACGTCAATTGACTGTCCCTTATTTTGCTGTCCTCACTTTAAAGGCAAAGTTGAGTTTGTTAACTTTTTTCAGTGCTTTTATGATGCGAATTAAAAAAAGAGCAATGCACATAGGTTTTTACAATGGGAATTGAAAAAAAAAAGAGCAATGCTCATTGTTTTTTACGATGCAAATTGAAAAAAAAGCAACGCACATTGTTTCTTACAATGCAAATTGAAAAAAAAAGCAATATATACATTGTTTTTTATGATGTGAATTGACGCTTCCTTCATAAAGTATGTGGCCAAGCTTCAGATCGTAGTCTAGGAATTTCCCCTAAAAAGTTTTTGGTAGTTTTAGAAAATTGAATTTTACAATAATGTGGTATCAATTTAATTAACAAGAAAATATTAAAATGAAGACCATTTTACAACTTTTAGTATTTAATTGCCAGTGTCTTCAAATGCCAGGGAAAAAAATACACTTGATAAAATGACTAATGAGGTTCTTATCTGACTCAACATAAGTACCTGATATCCAAAAACATAGGTGAATGGCAAAATAGCAGTTACAAATGGGATGTGTGGTATAAAATCCTTCAGTTTGCTCATTAATGTTTTTGCTTTAACTTATATGTGTTGATAAAAGTCAATGTTCCAAAATACATGTATTGCTGACAGCTGTGAAGAATTGGCCCAAAACAAAGGCATTGTGTGTTTGTACATTCCTACAAAAGGAGTCATGAAAGATTTTCTTCAGATGAAAACTTTTTTCCATAAGAGTAGAAAATACTCAATTTTATGCAGAACTATATGCTATAAAAAAAAATAAAAAAAAATTTAAGAATCTGCCACCCACATATATAGTATACATGAAAACATAATACTGTAGGTCTTTTTGTGCTTTTACTGTTTTAGTTTTGTGTTTCTTTAAATGCACTTGTTTGGTGTTTTTATGGAATAGAACCCCCTATCAAGGTTTTTTTTTTTTTTTTTTTTTATTGTTTCTTTCAAATCAAGCATCTCAATATCTGCAGGTTTTATTTTGTACACTAAAATGTAACTTTTTCACCACATGTATATCTTATATATTCTCCTTGTTTTTCTATTTTCAACTCCTAAAATTTCAAAATTATTGATTTAACAAGAAATTGCCTTATTCATCAGGAACAAAATCAGACTTGATATTTTCTAACAATTATCAGAAAACCGACTATTTGGGTCAAAAATGTCTAAAAATCATTTCAGCCTGGCCCCCTGGTCTCCCCTGGCTCCAGCTAATTTTTATTTTCAGACAGTTCTAGTGTCTGTCACTATCAGATCCATTTAATGTATTTTAAATTTAAACTTTGCTTTTTCTTTTTTTATTTTCAGTGATTTGATTGAAAAAATAATAAAGCACCTGGATTGTTTTATATGCAAGTTACAGCTTGAAAGATTCAACAAATTACAAGAATGAAAAGTTTTAATAATTTTGTTAGACACACAAACAAAATTACAATAAAGCGAGCTACAAGCTCACATGTTGATTGTCACGGCAAACTTGTTTTCTCAAAAAATTGCAGAGCCAACACAATTAGAGACAGATATTTTTTATTTTGTAGAT
Organism: Plakobranchus ocellatus; assembly: GCA_019648995.1. Taxonomy (NCBI): domain Eukaryota; kingdom Metazoa; phylum Mollusca; class Gastropoda; family Plakobranchidae; genus Plakobranchus; species Plakobranchus ocellatus. Next base: position 722,104 of record BLXT01004907.1, read on the forward strand.
TTGGTGTTCAGACACAGACTAAAACAAAATTTGATTGGAGAAGATTCAGATATTTCTCTGCAAAATTAGTCTGCGTTATTTCAAATCAGGGCCATATTCTGCCATGGATTGCATCAGGATCAGTATTTTATTACTTTTGCTTCAAGCATATAGGTGGCATATTTTTTGCAAGAGCTCTTCAGTGTGCTAAATGTGAAACAGCGCATGGCTTTCCATCAACAGCTTATTCAGCACATGCTGCCTCCTCTGATGATAAAAGAAGCTTTGTGAAAAGACTGATTTTACACTACATACCTCTTTTGCTTCGAGCAGCCCAGCTACTCTGCTTCTTCACACCACTATTGATAACATACCCTCTAACATGTAGGTACTCTTTTTTTTTTTACCATCAATAATCCATTGCCCCTATTATTCCTGACAAATATGTTGTTAATGTAGTGCTAATTTTGATTTATAATATCAGTGGTGTATGGGCGGTTTTAAAAGTATTATTAGTAGTAGTAGTCATAGTAGCAGCAGCAGTAGTAGGAATCGGTGCTATTCAATATTTTTTCTATGTTATTTTTTGCTCCATCTGTTTCAATTAAACAAAAAAAAAATCTTTTCTCGAATTTTTCTCAGAAGCATAAATTAAAAACATTGCTACTATAGAACAATATAAAAAGTATAAGTAGGAAATATATTATGTGTTGGTCCTTGATATTTCTAATGCAAAAGTGATCAACTATTTAGATTTTGATAAAAGAAGTAGACCACTCAAATAAATATTCTATGCTGGTCCTGTGCATCATGATTTTGATGATCATCAAAATGATCCACATGACAATTATCTTGAAATTAATCATGCCATTGTGATACATGAATAGACTTGGGCCCGAGCTGGTTTGAAGTCTGGCTGCATGTGCTATATGTAGCAGTGGAATACTCTGGTGCTACTTTCATCAAACTGGGCCAGTGGGCCAGTACAAGGCGTGATCTGTTCTCCAAACAAGTTTGTGACAAGTTTGCTCATCTTCATTTTCAAGTAATTTCCCAAAAAAGAAGCAAAGAATAAAAAATATGATACATTGTGTGTGTGTATGTATGTTTATGTATGTGTGTGCATACTGCCATAGCAAATTAAAAAGCAGTATATATAAATATATATGTAATTTGCAAAGAGTAAGTGATATGTGGGATAATTTTTTTATAAATTAAATTTAAAGTATCTGGATTTGATAATGTTTAATGTTTCATATGTGGATAATACTTATATGATAGAATGCTTTTGAAATGGTTCAATTAGTGACAAATGCCAAGTTCCAATTTTTCAAGTAACATTGCAATATCTAGCTTGCTTTTAGGTTTTACAAGTTTCAGTCATTATATATCTTTATAATTGAGCTCTTACCCTTTGAAGCCTTGAAGCCCGTCTAGAAGAAGGAATTCTTGAGTTTGAAAGGCTCTGTCTTTCATCCTTGTCATCTGCCTAAGTTACATTGTTTGGTGTAAGAAAGGACATTTAATGCTTCATCATCAGGCTGGTTTCAGTGCTTCATTTATATTTGTGGAATAATTTTTGTACGTGGATATAAAAAGCTTGTGTTTCAAACTAAGCTTCAGCTGCATTCATTCCAGAATGTCTCTTTTTTTTGTATGTGGCTGTTTTTTTTTTTTTTTAATTTTGCTTTCACTCTTTATTATCATCAGGTATGTCCTCATGCTTGGTCTCACACTGCTAGCGTTTTAAAGGAAGCTTATGGAGACCTGTGGCAGGAAATGCTGCATCTCTCAGATGGGCAGAAACCTATTGGGTCTGGTTGCATTGCACAGGTCTGATTCTACAATCTTTTTTAAATCTTTGACAATGCAATAGTTTATGAAGAATATTATTGGTAGTAAGAAAAAAATAGTCTCATATCCTTGTCAGCTATAGGGCCATTATTTAGTTTGTTAGTTTGTTTCATAAAGCTTAAATTGCTGTCTACGAGACTTCTGGAGCAAAGCTTCAAAACAATTGAATAGTTAATGTGTTTGAAAAATAGAGGTCTCAAAAATAATGTGGAATTAGTTGCATGTAGAAATAATTTTTTTTTATCCAAGCCTGAAGAGCCTTTTCTATCAAATATGTGACCTCACGGCGACAAAAACCACCATAAAACTGAACGATTAGTTTTTTCTATGTGTTGCCTTTAGCAGGGCATAATGTAAAAATTCCCACTTGATAATCACCCAAATAGTGAAGCCCCTGTACTGCTTACCCTACACCTACTGATTTATGACCCTATCAGTAAGAGTACCCCTTTTCACTAGACCAGTTATCTTGCCTTGCTTCAGTAAGGGAAGAAAGGGATGATAACTAGTCTAATGAAAAGGGGTTATTCTTGGTTTTATTCCCTCTTTCGTAATATTTAAACTATGGAGTGGATATTAATATTTTTCTTATGTCCTCATTTTTCATTTTCTCTACTTTTGTTTGATTTTTATTTCATTGACATCCGATGGGAAGTAAAGGTTTTATCAACTCTTTTTTTAATCAAGTCTTGATTGTGATTTTAGCCATTTTTTTAATGAGTGAGTGCATTAATTTATGCCTAATTGTCAGTATTTGCAGCCTGGGATTTTACTTTTTTTTATTATTTTGAATTCAAACAAAGGTAGCAGTTTCAATACCATAAACAATAATCAAATATGTAAGAAAATGAAAAAGCTGTGCTGTTTTAAACTTATGCCTCTGTAAATGGACTTCAAATGCTCAAATTAAAGTTGTTAATCAGTAAATTTCATTTTCAATTATAGATAGGTTAATAGCATATTATATGTCATAATCAAAGTATATAATGTAAAGCTTTCTCTGACCAATGAGCTTGGCTTTTATCTACCAGTTGTAGTTTAGGTATGTTTCCTTTGATTTGTTGTTGACCAGGCATCATAAAACACTTACCCAAGAACTATATTGATAGATTACACAACTTGTGCAGGCTATTGCTTAAATCAAGAAAAATAATGCTGTGTGTAAACTGGATGAGGCACACAGATTTTGTATGCACATTTATGATGAACAAGATGGGGATATGTTTCATTCCATGATAGCCAAAATAAAATACAGGGCAAGAGGTTTGTGACAGAAGAGAACAAAATGTCTTTTAGTGATGGAGACATCAATTTCATAGACCACTTTGGAGCTTACAGGTCTTGTGCTGCAGTTAAGACCTAACAAGCAAAGATAAACTGATCTTTTTGCTATCAATATTCAGAGTGTTCAAAATCTGTTGAGACAAACCACACTTTGTAGGATTTATTTTGTTTTTTACACTCTACGTGCTCAACTCCAACAATCAGTCATTTTACCAGCCATGCCATGAAACAAACCTCTTCTGTCAAAATTTTCATTGAGACATTTGAAAGGCACTGCAAATACAAGGCAAACAAACATCCCACATTCCTTTTATCATGCTGACGAGGGCATCTTTCAAGAAGAGTGAATCAAAACCACCATCTCGTATTGCATTTGAGGATGGATCGTACATCATTTTAATCCCAATTCTTTAGTCTTTCATTTTGCGCATATTCTAAGACATTCGCAATGCAAGCAGCATTTAAAAGTTATAAAAGTGTTAAAGAAAAACATTTATGTTCTATTAGTTGAACTAAATAGCCTATTTTCAAGCGATTGTAAGTAAATGATTAGGAAACACATAACATCATAAGTTGCATCAGAATAAGAAACCGTTTTTCTACTGCAACCTTCAAAATTGAAAAAAAGTGGTTTCTCCTTATTGAATTCTCATTTTAACAATTTCAGATTTGTGATAAGATGTACAATTTCAAGCAGACACTGCAATGCCATTCAGGCAGTGCAGATGAATTTATGACCTGTGTTCCCGGCGCTGACCATAACCTCATCCCTGTGGGCGGGGAAATGCCCGTGCCAATAAGATATTGTTCTGTGAACTAAACGTTTGGTAGTTGGTTGCTGTGACCTGTAACTGAACATTTTTAAAGGAAAAAAAACTAATGCTATAAAATTTCCATCAATCAATATTTGTATTTCTAGCTGAAAATGAAATGAATGGGCACCAATAATTAGAACTTGCCAAGTCAATATTATTCAAAACAAAAGAGAATGATAATGACATTTTCAAAGTGATTTCTAATACTTCCTTATTTCCACCAACTGTTCTTGGCCAGGTGTACAAGGGATATATTTCTGAGGAGCTTGCAGGCTCAAAGACCTGTGAAAATAACACTTTGCCGTTGGATAAAGGTGCATTGCTGTTTAAAATTATTTTGTTTGAAATATTAATATGAATGAAGATTTATCTGAGAAGCAGCTCCCTTAGATCAGGCTCTTGTCCAAATTCATTTAAAGATGTATTTTGCAAATCATTGCATTAAATTGAAGGAGATTGTAAAGCAGTGTTGAAAATTAACTCTGATGAATAAGATCTCTTGCATATAAATTCTATGACTGTAACCTTTGATGAACTTATTCATATTTTAATTTCAGGCTATACCAATGCAATAGATATCATTTGAAAGAGAGGAAATAATTTTTAATTCTATACCAAACACTCCACATGACTCAATTTTGACAGATGCTCAAGTTTTTTTTCGCATCCAGCATTATTGAAGAGTCACTTTTCTTACTACCATGAGACTACCTTGCTTTCATTTGAAAAATGTCCTCCAAAAAAATATTTTGGGATATAATAAAATAGAAAGGAAAAAAATTATACATAGTTATAAAAAAATTTCTTTCAGTACATAGATGGTAATGAATATCGCATCAAGAGATGGATGCAAAAAAAAAAATAAAAGGTGTGACGATCAGCTTCCAGTTTGTATTTGAGATTGACAATTATGTAACAGATAAATATAATTCATTTCTGATGGGAAGGCTGCTTTCATTTATATTTTGTTGAGAAATTCTATTTGTAATTGTTAAATAATGATCACTGTTTTTTCAAGCTTAATGATGCTTGCATCAGTTCATACAATTAGTTGTTCAACTGACACTTATCATTATGTGTGTGAAGTTCTCTTCATCTCCTTCTAATCAATTAAATTTGTCACAAATTGGGATTCGGTGTTGACAGTAATATTTTTAAAAAATACTTGAAACATTTGATGTTTTTTTTGCATATTCTTGAGAATGAATAAAAATTGGACATTCAATGTGTCTAGCTTTGTTATAACACTTCAGAAGTGGCATTTAAAAAATCATGCATGTCTCTATTTTGTCAAATTAATAGCAATTGTGGTTTCACATGGCTAAAGCTTTAGCCCTCTGATTCTGGGCACAATTACCAGTTTTGCATATCTTATAACATTATTAAGAACCAAGAAAGAGGCTATGCTACCAGATGGTGAATAATCTGAATTTTATGGCAATTGTAAAAAAAAGTGATAAAGCTCAAACATTGTATACTCAAAAATTGTTGATAGTATTCAAATTACTCTGGTTGTCATAGTTTTATTTACATTATTTCTTCTGTTAGATTGATCAGCTGTTTTTTTTTTTGTTTTTTTTTTGTATTCTCTCTGGATGTTCCAAGGCCTCGGCAATAAAAAAGTAAGCACTTTGAAGGACACACTTTCAAAAGCAAAGACTAATGTTATTCCAGTGGCAATCAAGGTAAAGATGGTATCCTTTTTCTGATTGCTGATAAGTACCTTTTTTTCTTAACTGTAGCTAAATGTAAAAAAGCATGATCTAATACTTGTTGTTATAATAATAATGTAGCAATGCCACTAGGCGCACAATTGTTGAGCCGGAAAACAGCCCCTGCCGCGCCCCCAAAATATGGGACGTGAAAA
>BLXT01004907.1:766666-789899 GCA_019648995.1 Plakobranchus ocellatus
CTACTACTACTACTACTACTACTACTACTACTACTACTACTACTACTACTACTACTAGTTGTAGTAGTAGTAGTAGTAGTAGTAATTGTGCAATGCTTTATTGTCCTTTTTATATATGTTTTCTGATTGCAAATCCAAGAGCACATGTGCGTACCGTTTTGAAAATTAAACAGAATGCTTTACAAACGATGCTCAGCTGAGTGAACAGTGAAAGCTAACGGCTCGAGCGCGAATACCAGACCTCGCGGCTAAGCATCTTGCCCTCCTTTCGAAAGCCCGCTACCGCTCTATTACACGCAGAATTATCGCGCACTAAGCTCTAGATTTATGGTACTCTGTTCATTACACAGTACTCGGCAGAAATGCTAGAACTGTACATAAGTATTCAAGAATATGCTTTGGCTTCAAAATATCCGAAACAGCTTTCTGAGACTTCAAAATAACCTATTTTTGTTGTTGTTGTTGTTGTAGTTGTTGATGCTGTTGTTTTTGTTGTAGTTTTATATATATATATATATATATATATATATATATATATATATATGAAAGAAAGAGAAGGGACAAAATCGTTATTGGAATACACCTCGACTTAATGCTCGTGCCGCCTCTACAACTGGGATATTTAAGTTCCATTTTATAAAGCCTGGGAAAAACAACATCTTGTGCTGCTAAAACAATTAAAACTACTATACCACAAATGTATATATTTTTGAAAATATATAATTAAACAACAATAAAAGCAACATCGACTTTAGTTGTATTACTGCTGAAGCCGCACTACCACCATTTACTACTGCTAGTGCTATTGCTGCCGCTGCTTAGAGTACTTTGTTACAATTGCTTCCACTACTACCCCCACCACTACCACCACCGCTATTGTTACTACTACTACTACTACTACTACTACTACTACTACTACTACTACTACTACTACTACTACTACTACTACTACTACCACCACTACCACTACCACTACCACGACCACGACCACGACCACTACTACTACTACTACTACTACTACTACTACTACTACTACTACTACTACTACTACTACTACTACTACTACTACAATAATTATTATTATTACGACTTCTACCACTATTGGTCCGAAGATGGCACAATGGCTACCTGTGAAATCCGCAGAAACGTTCTGGTTTCTAAACACCGGCGTTCCGGCCTGCGGATGGTCTTACAGCTTGAGATACCTTTTTGAAGGACAGTATTGATTAAAAATAAAATCTCAGTTATGTGGAATAATTACTGCTGCTCTTTTTTGATAAGACATGAGTTATTAATTTTAAGCATGGCATTCGAGGACTGATTGACGTGCACAACAATTTTTATTCCTCTTAGTCTGGATTAAACGTTTTCCAGTTCATACCAGAAAGACAAATAATCCGTCAGTTTTATTTTTTAAGATGAAAGAATAGTGAAAATGGGCAAGGCGAGAGGGTAAAACATAGAGGGAGACAAAGAAAGTGGGAAAGGGGTAGAAGGGAGGTCAACAGACAGGTAGAGAGACTAAAAGAGGACTTTAAAGGTTAAGAAAGAAGTAGGGAAAGAAAAAAAAAGATAATTGGAGTAAGATTTATAGTAAAAATTAAGTGAGTCCCACGCTTAATCCAAGCATCGGGAAACCTGGAGTAGGATCTGGATTGTTCTTGTCCTACGGCTTTATGAGGTAATTTGCCGTTGCTTTCCTCGCCACCCTTACTTTCGCCGGATCTTAAGAGACCTAGCTACCCATTTAGTGCTGGGTGGACACAGGGGAGCAATGAAAAATTGACTTGGTTTGGACTGCGATTCAAACCTCGGAACTCTTACTTAGTAGTCAACCAAGATTTATAAGAGATATAGAAATAGGAAAGAAATGAGCAAAGGGAGTTGGAGAGATAGAGGCATGCTAAAAGACATTAGTTGAGAGAGAAAGAAAAAGAGACATAAAAAAGACTAATTTTAAAAAAAAGAGAGTGGGCGAGAACCCCGTGTATAAACAGCCAGAGTGTGTGAGAGCCTTAACATTTGTCATTCGTGTTGAGGGCGACGCAAGGACAGCGCTGGCGGAGCCTTTTGAGAACACTCAAATCAAACGACACAAAGTTTAGAATGGCAGAAAAACTTTATTAACTCACGCAGAACAACAGGCACTCTCAGATTATAATTCTAGGCTTCTTCACAATAACCTCAAATATAAGTACAATCTTCGCGAAATATCAAAGGTAACACTTTAACTCAAGTAACAGATTATTATTAAAAATACAGACACAATTACTTTCTGCTTATAAATTAAGCTCAAAATATACTGGCTAACACGTTGCCAAACTTAAAGTTAAAACAATAGCATCCCCCCAAAATACTGGGTTATAGGAAACTTATTAAAAATGACAGATTCGCAATGCACGTCTAGCTCGTCTGGAGTTACAATCAGAACTGTTTCTTGGCTCTTACTTTCGGCCCCAACTCAGGCCTAAATTCAATTTCAAATTAAACTTGGTGCGCTCAAGGGTTATCATTGGGCGTTCATCAAACAAACATAGTAACAATCAGATTCATTGGTTCGTTTAAAAGGACAGGAGACAGAGAAACGAGGACACCTAGCAACAATGGGATTCATTGGCTAATTCAACCCTGGACAAAATACAGGGAAACGGTGACACCTCTCACTGGCTAATTCAACTCAGGACAGGTGCAAAGTGAAACATTACTCACTGACCTCCTACGCCCGAGATATATTTAGAGCTATCACGTGACTCTCACAAGCGCTCGCCTAGAATTCTCAACAGAGCCATCCAAAAAGGGCTAGGTAAGGACAACGGTTGCCAGTGAAGATCTACTTGTGCATCTTTCACGACACTGCAAGTCTGATTCCACTTTTTTTTTCTTAGCCCCACCCATTAAAAAATAATAGCAGTATATTTAGATTTTTATTCGCGGTAAAAGAATATTTAGAAAAAAAAAAACCAAACTTAACAGCAATTGTCCCTATGTTCACAAAAGTTTTAGATAGGGAAATCCTATCTAAGCACTATCGTTTTTTAATTAAGACGCCAAATTTTGTCGCAAAAAATCGAAAGAAATGTTTATATGATTACTAAAAATTAAACTTCAGAGGACCATTTGAATTCAAGCTCCCACTGAATGCCATAAAACGGTTCCGTTTAGAAAAGCACAGGAAATAAAATGAGTAACATTTATTAAGAGCTGTTTAGAAGAATTGAACGAGGAGCCATCTTTGTAAAATTTACAATTGTGACCTCAATAAATTGCCTTGTTTAAAAAAAAAAAAAAAAAAAAAGACTTGGAAAGGACCCAGGTTAACAGGGGGCATCGGTGGCACAGTGAATAGCAAATCCGCCCTGAGATCTGCAGTGACCCTTCTGTCGGGGATTCACGCACCAACACTGGCGCCCTCGCCTGACGGAGGACCTGAAAGCCTGAGATCACCATGTTGTGGACTGGCTCTATACATAAAACCAACCCAGATTAACGATAGATACTTATAGTCATGTTGCGTCATAGAAAATTAACTCCGGACCTGCGCTTTGCAAAGAGGAGATTTGTTCCATCCTAAAATTTGCATCTCTTAACGGTGCTGTAGGTCTGCCATCCATATTCTACATTTAAAAGCTGAAGAAAAAAAGTGATTAAAAAGGGTGCTAATTGACAGGAAATGGCTATGGAACTACAAGTATCAAATCAAACAATATAATCATTGGATAGAATTTGAATAGAACATAATGTAGGCTACTATTACTGCATTCGTTCATGGCGCCATGAACACAATTTCATCTTACATAACCACAACAGGAACAAGGTGGGAATGGGATTAGAGTTCCGGTATTACAACGAGTAAACCACTTGTATGTCTACAGAGCAAATATAAATAGAAAACTTATACGGTATCAGCGGAAACTAATAAAAAATCCACCAACATTCATACTTATTCTAATTAATTCTACGAGAAAACATAGATTCATAACATAATGAGAGCAGGCATGATTGAGAAAAGAAAGTAAGGGAGAAATAAGGTGCCCATCGCGGGGTCGAGATCGAACGTGCTGCGGATGGTTATATTGTTGTGATCGAGATATGTATGCAAAACCAAATAATTTATTATTGAGAACAAATACATGATAACCACCCCATTTCCCCTTTCTTTATCTCTCTTGTACCCATGATGTTGCGGGTTCGAGCCCCGCCACCGCCGCCCTGACCTGATGGAGGGCCTGAAAGCCTGAGATCATCTTGCCGTGGACTGGCTATATTAATGCAAAACCAAAAATTCACTTGTATCTCCTAAGGAAGTTCAAATTTATTGTTGAAACTTGCGTCCTTTTAGTCAGGGCCATAGCCTATATGTATCGACATTGTATTTATATTTAAACATAACGATACCCTTTTGAAATATTTAAGTGGTATTAAAAGTAGAGACTCAAGTAAAAGTTTTGACCAGGCCACGGTAATTTGCTTTCCAACTTAAAAAAAAAAAGGAAAATTACAAAAATATACAATTTAATAGAATATAGTTGAAAGAGTTTTGTTTTATCGATACATTATTTTTCTCTGCAAATTAACAACAAAAATGCCGGCATGAGTTTTTTAAATATTTTTTTGCTGTATGCTCTGGAGTTAGTGTCTTTGGAGTATCTTATTTATGATTATTATTTTACAATAATTGATGAGTGCTAATTTTCAAGCATACTTGTCTCCCCTTAAAAACGATTTATTTCAATCTAAAAAGCTAGCGATAACTTTGAAAATAAGTATTTTTTGGTTTGACACTTTTCCCCGTTAAATGTTCATTTCATGCACTCTCAATCTGGTCGGCAACAGCGAAAAATTAACAAGCATTGAAAAGTATCATTTATGGCTTTAAAAGCATTATATATCTAAATCGCGCTTTTATTTTTGTATTTGGCTATAAGAGCTTAGTCTTATCTGGCACTATTAGAAATCAACTACCAAAATGGCGTACGACCGAGTTTAAAAAGATCTAGAATCTAGCTGTAAAGTTGATAACATACTGAGTAATGTGTCATATTTCTGCGCTACTTTACAATTTTCTAGGAGCTCTCGAAAAATACATATTTATAGTCGTTGTTTAGACCAGTAAGTATCAAATGGATGTCGAGGGTGTTATCGATCCTCAGAATGAAGTAAAAAAACTTCAAGATCTTGTAAAAAAATTAGAACGACAAAATGAAGCTCTCAGAACCAAACAAGACACTGCTCGTCAAATGAACGGCGACGTAGATTTACTAAGTGGAATAATAAATGACCAAGATGATTTACAGGAACCCGTCATTTATACGCGCAAAGAAAATATAGGTTTGGAGGATTTTGAAGATGTAGATTATTCAGAATTGTCTTCGCATAATGATCGATGGTGAGTAGATTGGTAAATCCAAATTATGTAAATTTTTACTAGATCTAGATCTAGATCTATCACACCACCTTTCTGACGAAATGAAGGCATGGCATGTTGGATTAAGTCCCTTTAACAAGAGAAGAGAGTAAAATACCTTAACTTTAAAACTAAATAGGCCTATCAAGTGAACCATTTGCACCAAGTGGGAGCATGATTTGTGTTTAGCATCCTTGAAAATGTTGTAATGGTCGAGTTCTTACCTTATAAATATTTCCTTAGTCCAGTGTTGGCCTAGGATGAAGGTCCCGTTAGATAACAGATTTGTGACTGTTCTTCAAGGACCCTCAAACTAGACTGACTCTTTCTGGCGGTTGATGGGCACTCCTTGAGCCCTCACATACCTGAGGCTGATGTCATCTCTCCCATGACCTTAGGTCATGGAAGCTGTTATAATATCGGGTGTGACAACCTCCAGACTCCTTCCCATCCTAAAAGACTGCTTCCCTAGTGGAAATTAGAGATTAATGTGGCACACGGCTGTTAAAAGTGCCCTGAAAGCGGTATCTTAGTTTTTAGCTAGTGCATGCCTCACTGCCTGTGCAGTGAAGTGTGGGCAAGGAGCGTGACGGTGATCGCCCTCAGGACAATAGAGCCTACTACCGTGCCTGTATGTGGGTGCAGCTCCTGCCTAGATGACAAGATAGTACTTGCTTTTGTACCTATTCAAACCATGATATCTTTGGTCCCTAAAATGCAAGTTACCCCATTTAAGGTTTCACTTGAAAGCTCTTCTTTTCATGAACAAGACACTATAATTTTTTTGTAAATCCGTTCAGGAAAAGTGATTTTATAAAGAGATTTGTGTGGTGTTCTTTTTAATGTGGGAAAATTTTTAATTTTAAGTTCATTAATTTTAAAATCTTATATCTTCATTTCTCCACTTTAAAAGTATTTGAAAATAGTATATTTAAAAAGTAATGTTTTATTTGTTATTCTGTGAAAAAATGAAGTTTGCTGAGTTTCTCTTTTTTTTTTAATGATTTTTTAAAAATTACCTCAATAGATTGAATAAGATTGTGATTCTGATTCACCCCCTGGTCATACTACTGTCTATGCAGATTAACTTTTCTGTGGCTATTTCTCGCCTAAGATTTGTTACAATGGAGGAACACACAGAAAATTTACACAAGGAACTTTTTAATGAATTGTGTCGAACATGTGGCGGCAGAACACTGACAAAAAAGCAAAAGCTTCAAAAAATAAAACCATATAAATGTGCTGTCTTTGAGAAAGAAATACTCCTAGCTTTTATTTTTTTTAATGTGTCAGAGGATAAAGATGATATAAATAAACATTCGCCTATATCTGTCGCACATGTGTCAATATTATTAGCACAATTAAGAAACATTTTTATGCAGGCACCATCCTAAGAGCAAAAGACTTAATTCGCAGCAATGCTCATATCTGGACATTGTTCAAGACAGGCACGAATATTTCAGACTGCCCATCATGCACCCATCACATCAGCGGTGAAACAGCATTTGGTAGAAAAATAACAAATACAAGCAATACTATTCCAAACATCCCATCAAAAGAAAATTCAGTTGCATTCCCTCAACAACATTAGCAGTATCTACATCTGTAGAAGAAACTACCTCACACAATACATTTTTTTCTGCCAATAATTCAACACTTCCAACAGACAACACAGTAGAAAAGCAGAAGTGCTAGACACAATAGTACAGTACAGACAGAAGCTGTTGTAGAACGGTCTCAAAGTGCCTTCTCAAGCACATGGGGCGATGAAATTGAGCTAAGAGCCCTCCCTATTGCTACATCAACGCCATCTAAACCTAAAAAAGGTAATGAAAGATAGTGTCACATCACCTGCATTCAAACAGGACAAATTATTTTCAAGCTCACTAGAAATATCACCCACTCGACCTCTCTCTAAAGAAGATCAACAACTTAATACACATTTTGTTCGCAGACAACTCAACAATTCAAAATCAGAAGTAATTACATGTAAGACAGGAGGACAACCCATTTTACTAGCAAAATTGACAAAACATAGGAAAGAAACATCACAAGCTAAGGCATCAACAACGAGAAAATGCTCACACTTACTATCAAACATGAGAACAAATATAGCAGGCGCATCACAAGATAGTTTAATAACACAACATGCATCAGAGCTGAAACAAATAAAGTTAACATCAAGACATACTATTTGTAATGAAGCAGGCGTAAAGACAAAACCAATCACAATGAGCAATCTATCTGATGGCGATGAAGGAAGCAACAGACCTCACATGGAGCCAATTACGCCAACAGAGGCGCTATCTGAAAGAGGCTGGGTTATTGATCAAAGACAAGCCATGGAGGATCTGACAGCTGATAACATCGTCACACAGATGGTTGACTTTGTAGATTCATATGGACAAACACATCGCGCAGCATTTGGTAGAGTCACAAACATTGCAACTTTTGTCACTAAACTTTTAGAACAGCATAAACTTAAAAAAACTTTAACATGGCTCAACTCCACTATTCCACAAGATGAGGTATGGATTAAATTTTAAGGGGGGTGGGGGGGAGGGGGGACCACGGCAAAGACAGCTTAAAATTCACACTGCAGATTGAACACACACAAACCAAACTCAAAAAATAACACATTTGTAGTTGCCATGGCAAAGATAAAAGACACATATGAAAACCTAGAAATCTGCATGTCTATTTTGCAACCGCAACTTGAGAATCTTTCAAGTTTAGTGTGGGATGGGCAAAAAGTTGTTTTATTTTTATTTGGCGATTATGACTTCTTGTCCAAACTCTATGGCCTCTCTGGCGCACAAGGCATGTTTCCATGTTTGTGGTGCCTGGTGCCAAAAAGTCATATGAGAATGGCACAGAAAAAAGAACCTCCACAACGTTACTTGGCCTCAATAAGAAGAGATTTTAGCCACTTTCAGAAATATGGGAAAGGAGATAAGAAAAATTTATCCAGATATCATAACTGTTTGCATCTCCCTTTGGTAAATATAGAACCCTTTCAGTGTGCTCCACCTTACCTCCACATATTGTTAGGCATAGTGTTAAAACATCGCAGGATGCTAGAAGAGACCACACACAAAATAGACATGCAGATAGCTGCAGCACTGGACACAGATTTCACAGAAATAGCAGAATCTGTTTATTCCTACGGAAAGAACTGGACCAGGGCTGAGCAAATAAAAGAAAAAATCAACTTCCTTCAAAATTGTGTAATCTTGTCTAGCTCAGATGAGGAGAGACAAAATTTTGAAAAAGATCTTTCCTCTGCAGAGCAAGCTTTAACAGAAGTTGATTTTGAACCTCTTAGCCCTAGGTCAGGTCCAGTCTGCTCACAACTAGACACAATTCTTGACAAACATAACATTACACCTCAGTCATACCACAGCCGCTCTTTCATTGGCAATCACTGTCACAAATATATCACAGCTAAGGTTTATAGAGAATTCACCTCCTACATAATCAGAAGAGCACAAGAACGTACATGTAAACAAGGCATCTTGGACATGGCATTTGCACTAAGGGACACTTTTAATGAACTGAATGATGCATATAGGGATATTCACAACCTAATCTCGCACTCTAGACCTATAGACTTTGACACAATTCCAACCATTCAAACATGCATTAATAAGTACATGACATTTTACAGAAAAAATTTTAAGCAGAATGTTACACCAAAACAACACATCTTAGAAAAACACTGTATTCCATGGATGAAAAAGTATGGTTTTGGCATGGCATTTCATAGTGAGCAGGGAGGTGAGCTTATTCACACCTCAGTTGCAAAGTTAGAGAGGAGAGCAGCAGCCATTCGGAACAAAGAAACACATTTAAAAACTATTCTCAAATCACAGCACATGCAAACCTCCACACAACTTTTATCAAGTGCACCACCCATCAAAAAAAGAAAAGCAAAATAAATACGCAACTAGTAGTCTATATGATTTTTAAAGTAACTATATTTTTAGTTATATATCTAAATCTAGCATTCGAATTCTAGTCTTTTAAAAAATTATCTATCTTTGAAAACTATGTATTGAAGCCAACAATTAGATAATTAGATATGTATGTACATAATAAATAATATTTATTTGGTGAGTGTCATACAACTGGGTATCGCATGGATTATCATATCCTGCATTCAAGTCCAGATAACTCAGGATCTAAGAACTCAGCATAGATGCGGTAAAGTGAGTCATAAAATTAAATGTCTCTCAAATGTCATGTTAAAAATTTGTTGTTTTTTAAAGTGGAGATCATAATTAATTTTACGTTTTAATTAAAAAACCCCTAGAAAATATAATAATTTATGCAATAGTCTTCATTCATCTTTATCTCTTTTCCTTTTTAAGATACATTTCTTAAAATTTGTATGTGTCTTAATTGTCTCTGCTTTAAGGGAAGCCTGAAGGCTAAACTTTGAAAAGCTGTAATTTTACTCCAAATTATGCTAGGAATATGATATATTCTTTCACATACTAGATATTAACAAAATCTACAGACTGAACTATAATGTGACCTTGAAAAGGTGACCTTGACCTTGTTTCAAGGTTATATGGTGAAAAACTTTGTAACGTCATAACTTTTTTGTTTATGAAGCTACAGTGTCCATTTTGTGCATATAAGAGCATCAAAGTATTATAGAGAGTATACTAAAATCTAATCTGCATAGTTATTACAAAAATTTTTACAAATTTTTACATTTTTGATGCTCCGAAATTGCTACATTGCACCAGATTTTAGGCCATAAATCCCAAAATTTTAAATTTTTGTACTTTTCTTTAGAACAAACCCTCCAACATACAATTGGTAAGCACCATGCAAAATTTGGTGTAATTTGAACCAAAAATGACTGAGTTATGACGTTAAGAAATAAGGGACAGTTTGAAAAAACAAGACACTGAGAAAAAACGCGTTTAAAGTTGAAGGACATAAAATATATTGAATTTCAAGTTAGAACTGAACGACAGCATTTGATTGTTGCGAAAAGGAAGTTGGTAAAGTTGTTTTGTTGAAAAGGAAGTGACTGATTAGTGTATCAAGTGCACTTTTTGTTACTGATTATTATGGTCCAAACAGTTTGTTCCTACGTTGAATATGAACAAAGATGTGTATGATTGAAGTTGATAGGCTTAGAAACAAAAACAAGAACTTTTGGGTCAAATTTTAGCCGAGGATATGTCAGAAAAATGTAAAATGAAAATTTTAGCTGTGTTGAACAAAAAAACACTTTACAATACATAAAAAAGCAAAAGTTAATGTACTAGAAGCAATAAAAATGTAAAAAAGTCATTTTTCAAGGTTTTTCACTAAATTTGAGGGGTTCAGGCCTCCCTTAAACATATTATGTGCTAAACAATATTATTTGCAAATTAATTAAGGTTTAATTAGTCCATTTATTAGTGTTGAAAGCAGCCACGCCTCAATGAACAAGCCCAAGAGGGGGAATCCCCCACAAACTGGGAATTTGACCTCATGCCCTAGGTAGGTCACAGAGACTGACATGCTTGGTGGCTCGTGACTGTCTCAAACTAAGTTGGGACTGCATAACAGCCGTGGGCAGTCAATCCTGATATGTGTGAGAAATAAAGATATCAAAGAGTCATCCGAGTGATAGCACCCACCTAGTGGTCAAGATGACTAGCTGATACATTTGGGGGCATCTGCCTAATAGCTAAGATTGCTCCCCACTTATGGAAATTTGGGTAAGCCAGTGGCTCACTCATGCCGTAGTTTCAAGTGGGGCATCTGCCTAGTGGCTAAGATGACTCTCCAACCTGAGTGAGGGTTATCTACATAGTGGCCAAGATAACACTCTGAAAGTGATTCTCCTGTGACACCATCACACAGATAAGGGAAGAAGAGAAAAAGTGGAAGGGTAGGAAAAGGAAAGTGTAAGAGAGTGAGGGTTATCTATCTAGTGGCCAAGATAACACTCTGAAGGGTGATCCTCCTATGACACCATCACACAGATAAATGGATGAAGAAAAAGAGTGGAAGGGTGGGAAAGGGAGAGATGTGAAGGCACCCCTGTCAGACCACCAATGCATATGTTCTTTCCACAACAGTTGGCTCCTTCCCTACACGGGGGTCTGCACCTGAGGCTATGGCCCTGGCAGGAAAATCCTGGTCCATGTCCCTCCACCTCCTAAAAGGAGAGGAAGCTATGCACCTGTCCAAGTTCACCAGAACAGGGTCCATGCTCACAGAAGCCTGCATAGGTGCCGTTACCCTTGCATGTGAAGGGGGGTCCACAGCTCGAATGCCGCCCTTTGTGCAGCTGTCAGCCTGTTGATGAGAGTTACAAGGGTACGCCAAAATAGCAAGTGTGCTGGGGATTTTTGGCGGACACAGCTACCATCAGAGCCTGGTACCTCCCTCCCCATATGCTAAGAGAACTCCTCCATTGTTAGAGAGAACCAGATAGAGCCTGGTGCGCTGCAGGGTTGCACCCTGAAGTTGGACCAACCCCTGCTGAAGGAGCATTCCAGGACTGGGCTTTAGCACAGCTTTAATGCTACAGAGCCCTTGACAGGAGGGGAGGGCCCTCACTCAACCTTCCATGCCTTCCCCTTAATCACAATGACCAGGAGATTCTGGACCGTGGTAGATTTGGGGTCACAGAGGGCACAAAGATCATAAGAGAATAGGCACCACTTCTCTCTCTGTCCTGGAGGGTTTGTGCTTTGCCATGTTTTTTAGGCCCATTATGGGCATCTGAGCACCCCATATGAAGTCCAAGGAACCCACTTGCTACCAACCTCCTGAAAAGCAGGTGGCAGTGCAGCAGAAGTCTTTATGGTGGGCATACCATTAGCAAAGTGTCGCAGGCCTATGGTAAGCCCCTTGACACCCTGATTAGGTATCAGAGGATCCTGCTGGCTGCCAACCTCCCAAAAAACAGGTAGCAGTGCAGCAGAAGTTTGTATGGTAGGCATGGCATTTGAAAAGTGTTGTATGCCTGTATTGAGTCCCTTGATACCCTGATCAGGTGGGAAAGGATTCCGCTGGTTGCCAAATGCCCAAAAAAGCAGGCGGCAGAGCAGCAGAAGTTTTTATGGTAGGTGTGGCTTTTGCTTAGTGTCGTATGCCTGTAGCGAGCTCCTTGATACCCTGATCAGGTAGAGGAAGATTCCGCTGGCCGCACTCCTAGCTGTTCACTGTAAGTAGAAACTGGTGGTTCTAAGCCTTTCACTGTAAGTAGAGCTACTGGCGGGTCCAAGCTATTCACTGTAAGTAGAACCTCTGGTGGGTTGAAGCCATTCACTATAAGTAGAGCTACTGGCGGGTCCAAGCCATTCACTGTAAGTAGAACCTCTGGTGGTGGGCCTAAGCCACTGAAAGCATCTTTTGTGGGGGATCTAGGCTGTGTAGATTGTCAAGTGTCGCAATAGCCGGGCAATAGTGTCCAAGACCATGGTATATCCTGTTGTTTGACAGATCAGCCTCAACTTATGGAGTAAATGCTCTCAGAACTCTATTGTTGTTAACCTCAGTTTTTGTCTGACAGAGCAATTTTTTTACATGACTGTGTGTCCTTGTTCGTGGGTCGTAATAGGGGCTCTGGTCCCGACCTGCGCACGTTTTTTGTCTCATCAGAATGTGCAGACTGTGTGGAATGTAGTTTCTCTTGACTTGGAGTCTCATCACTGCCATGATTTGATGTATGACCGAAAGGATTGCTTAATAAACTTTGGTCCACCCTAGCATTGAGATGGTCAATTTGTTGAGACAAAGTGGACACCTCTGTTGTCCCCTCCAGATGTTGGGGAGCTGGTCCCTTAATATGTATAGGGATCAACACTGTCTATCAACGGTTACACGCAACTTCACAACAACAACAACTTAACTATATCGAATGCAAAAAAAATGGAGAGTAACCAGTTGACGTATGCACTTGGCATCTGTATGCAAAGAGGGCAGCATTGAGATATTGACACCAATTGGATGGTGAGTCAAAAGCTAGTTTTCTCAACATTCCCTTCAGAGTAGAATGAAATCTCTCGACCACACCATTGGTTTGAGGGTGGTAGGGTGAGGAAAGAAAGTGCTTTATATTGGTCAATGAGTTGAACTCCCTCAGAACTTGTGACATAAATTGTTGTCCCCTATCCGACTGTATCTCACATGGAAACCCGAGTCGGCAAAACAAGTCAAACAGTGATTGAGCTACATCCTTAGCCGAGATATGTCTAAGAGGAACTCCTTCGGCCCAGCGCGTTGATAGGTCTACTAGTGTTAGAATATACTCATATCTGTTTTGAGAAACAGGGAGTGGCCACAACACACGTCTACTCAACTGCGCTATCTCCAACCGCGTGTCTGTAATCTTTCCCGCAAGAAATGCCCCTCTCGGCTCCTCAGTGGCCCCGTAATATGCCTGAAAAATAAAACTGAAAAGTACTTTAGTAACAAAGCAGTATAATCCTACCAGGTCGCCTAAACCCACAAAAACGAACTGAAGATAAACAGTGCCCCCACAACAAGTAAATTATTTTTTTCTTAAGCCGAAGCTTGAGGGTGTCCCCTCCAAATGTTGGGGAGCTGGTCCCTTAATATGTATAGGGATCAACACTGTCTATCAACGGTTACACGCAACTTCACAACAACAACAACTTAACTATATCGACTGCACGAGAAGGTCACACCAAATAAATGGCAGAACACCAGGGATAGGCGACAGGAAGCTTATATTATAATAATAATAATAATATAGAGAAGTAGAGAAGTCACAGAAAGATACGAGGCGAGCCAAAGACAAAGGTCCACGCACGCAGGCGCGACGATAGAAAAATAATCAGAATCTGCGTTACGAAATCTTATACCGTTAAATTAGTTAGTACATGCTAAATCACTCACGAGGAACTCTCCTCCAAGATACTACCTCATAGGTCAATAGACTGATTGATACAACCAATAGATATAAATTAATAGATACGATCTTTAGATCTAACTTAGAGATATAATCTACAGGTACAATTAATAGATATACTCTACAGATATAATTAATATATATTTATGTTCACTCGCACAAGCACACGCTTCTAAACTTAATCCATGTCCGTTGAACTTGTAGTAGAATAGGGAATATAGTTCCAGGCACAGACAGTCAAATGTCCAAATAATGAAAAGTCCCGACACAACCTTTATCCTGCTCAAATGTTGATGACTTACACAGCGATAACAGTCACAACCGTGTCCTTATGCTCTCCACTTATATTCTGTGACACCAGACCAGTGACAAGCCCTTACGCGAGGGACAAAAATAGCGAGTGCAGTAATGGATAGCACCAATTCAGTTTCACATTCGTAGACTGTAGACGTCAGTCTGGCAAGGCACACAGCCTCAAGAAATATCATATACTTCAATCGCCACTTCTTGCGATTATTCAGAATGTCCCATGGTAGGGAGATTAAAATACATTAATTCCCAGTCGACGAATCCGCTACAACTTGTAGCCTGGATAGTTTCATGACTCCTCAGTCAGAGTGATAAAATAGGAGTGCTTCTCTTGCAGCCAAAATCCCGCTGATCTGCATTCCCGTCCGACCTGTGTTGTCACGAGGTCAGAACTACCAATCACAACACACACACACCAAACATTCAACTCTACTCAGCTAACATAAAACATGACTACATTAGTCCTAACAACCTCATCAAACTTTGAAAAATTGTTGGCCATCACCTCTCACATGGTATCAACAAAGCCAGACATAAAACTTTGCAACAGCTCCATCTTGTCTGATTGGCTAGATACTGTCCTGCGGTGCCTTGAAGAAGAACTATGCATGTCATGAGTTGCCCTTGGTGCGTTCCTGGTGCCGGCAGGTGCATTATCCCAATCCTGACTATTGTCATCAGAGGTGTAACTCTTCCTGCAGCGTTCTTTGCAAAACCTTGACTGGTACTCAGGGCTACTATGAGAAGAGATAGGAAAAGGGTGCAGGTCTGAGGGTCTGCAACTGTCCCTAGGTCCATACATCCCAGTATGAGTAAACTGGAACTTCTTGATAAAAGCTATTGCTTGATCCAATGACATTGGGTGCCTCTTTGTGATCAAGTCATCCATTGTAGAACTTGAAGAGCATTAGCTCAATATCTCTTTCCCTCAGTTCAGCATTGGCAACCATCTCAAAAGCACCCAGAGCAAGGTGGTGCACTTGATCAGCCCAATCCCAGAGTGATTCTACATGCTTCTGCCTAACATTCTGGAAACTTAGGAAAGTGGTTTTACGCTGGCGCTGAGGAACAAATCGCTGCTCCATGAGCCACTTTTGGAGATACTCAAAGTGGGTATCCAGATGCTTCAACCAAAAATAGTAATCAGCTGCTCTGCCAGCAAGAACACAGGAAAGGTAAACTTTTGCTTGTTGGGCATTGAAAGATGGATCTCTTGCAAAGCGCTCATATTTCATTTGAAATGTTGCCCAGCTGGAAACTCCAGAGTAAATAAGCCACCTTGGAGGTGTAATAAACTTCCCACAATAAGCATTTTGGTCAAAACAATCTGCCCTGACCTTCTCCCCCCTTGTCAACCTCATAGTGACACAAGGAGAAGGTGGGAGGGGGGGGGGGGGGGGGGNNATAATAGCTCAAAAGCAGAAGAAAGAAACGTGTGCACAGAGCTATGGGTGCCCAAATGGTAAAATAAAAAAGAAAAAAAAAAGATAAAGGAAAACTAATGAAAAGAGTGATTAAAAAAAAACAACCAAAAAACAAGTAAATAAATAACTTGTGTTGGAACAAGAGAAAAAAATGAAAAATTATGTAGGAAAAGACAAATATTATATATAAAATGAATGAATAAAAAAAAAAAACAAGAAACAATAAACGCAGAAGCCTAAAGGACCTGTGTATTTCCTACAGACACAGAAAAAAGAGAATGTAGCAAAGAGGGTAAAAATTGTGGGGAGGATGGATAGAAAAACAGTAGGAAGCCAAAACAATATTATTAAAGCAGAAAGCACGAAGACAAGGACACCAAGATGGAGTTGGGCACACAGTGTAGGAAAAAAAAAAAAGAGACATATCCAAAGAAAAGAAAAGAATTAAAGAAGGAGGCAAAGAAAGGAACATGACTGATAAGAAGGAAATGAAGACAGAGGAAGTTGGAACGCACAACAACTTATTTGGAAGGCATGTGCAGCAGGCAATGTGTAACTTCACAAGCAGAATTATGGAGGAAAAGAACAAAATCAAACCATATAATGAAAGCACAATAAAAAAAAAAAAAAAAATATTTAAAGGAAAGAAAACGGTTTTTATCGTATTCAGTTAGTAATAGTATATGAGGACGTGCCTTTAACAAGAGCATGAAAAAAGAAAAGCACAAAAAACCAAAATAGCGATATAAGGCTGACTACAAAAAAAGAAATAAAAAATGAATTCCACGGCCAGTAATATGGATTTGATGCAAATCCGAAAGTCTGAAACAGTTACGAATCTAAAGAGCTGGAAATGTAAATCACTGATCAGCTTATAAAATATAATACAAAAATCACCAGGAAACCACAGTCAGACCTAAAAAAGATATTTATGTTGGACTAAGACTGGGACTGAGATCAGATCCAAGCTCCACCCAGCCACAGTGAATTGAGTGCAAATTCAATGATCAGAGACACAGTGCAGAGATCCTAGATCTATGGGCTATTTATATACTGTGTGTAGACTAAGAGCTAATGAGAAAAAATAGTACAGTCAATCCAGATCAAGGTCAGGATCAGAACAGATTCGGACCAAACCCCAAGACAGGGTGAAGTCCAGATCCAGTCCAGAACCAGATCAAAATCAACCTAAAAAAAGCAAAAAGCCTAATCTAGATCTATAAATAGTATAATTAGCACAACCCGGGACCTAAACAGGGTTAGATCCAGAGCAAGATTGAGATCGAGATGTCAGGAACCAATCTTGACACAGAGCCAATCCAGATCTACTTGGGTCTAGATCTAGATGTACACACAAAACAAAAACTACAACTCCAGATCAAGTCCTGAACCAGACCAGAACTTAAATAGAAACTAGGAAGGAAGAAGGAAAACAAAGATAATAAAATAATAGGCCAATCTAGGTCTTGACTTACATGAGAGAAGTCAAAATTAGAGCTGATTCAACCAACCACGTGGTGACTGGCCAAGCCTAAAGAATAAGACCCATACTCCAAGTCTATATGTAATGGTCTGGCATAATCTAATCTAGATCTCAACCCTAGAACTAGAGTTCACAAAAACTTTTGAAAGTAGAATTCTAGAAAAAAACACCAGACCACACAGGAATCGAAGTTTGGAACTCGCAACGCCAATGTTATAATGGTCGAGTTTTTACCTTATATTTCGTTTGTCCAGTGTTGGCCTAGAGTGAAGGTCCCTTTAGATCACAGATTTGTGACTGCTCTTCAAGGACCCTCAAAGTAGACTGACTCTTTCTGGCGGTTGATGGGCACTCCTTGTGCCCTCACATACCTGAGGCTGATGTCATCTCTCCCATCAACCACCTTAGGTCATGGAAGCTGTCATACTATCAGGTGTGACAATCTCCACAAAAACATGAAATAAGCGTCATTTTAAAACTCAAAATGATAGTGGTGTTTAAGTAAAAATATACTAAGTTCACGATTGATCTAAAGGCCCCCTAATCTTCTCGTTTTCCACTACTCTATGTCCAGTGAAAGGATGATGAAATGAAGTAGCGGGTCAGGTAAGCCTAATAATATTCATTTGTAGTATGCTGTTAGAGCCACTCAATCACACTTGGTTCTGCATAAAAAACTTCATTTTTGTGTCACTTAAAGCCATCAAATTTGTTCAAAACACATAAATAACCTAAATAAAACCATGTGATTAAGATCTTATTCCTATATTAAGATAAATACAGTTTTTGTAAAAGGAATTATATAATTCTATCATTATTTGCAGGTTAAATGATATTATTTGCGTGGGCGCACAGGAAAACCCGTCGGATGTCGCAAATGCTTATTTTGAGCTAGAGCCATTTAAAGTCGATTACCTTGTTCATGACCAAAATTGAGATTTTGGTTTCAATGAAA
Organism: Plakobranchus ocellatus; assembly: GCA_019648995.1. Lineage (NCBI taxonomy): Eukaryota > Metazoa > Mollusca > Gastropoda > Plakobranchidae > Plakobranchus > Plakobranchus ocellatus. Next base: position 785,132 of record BLXT01004907.1, read on the forward strand.
TCTCCAATTTTTCGTCTTTATACTCCACCAAGTTTTATTTATTTCTGTAACCTATTGAATTAGACATTTTTTGTAAGGCATCTTGATCAGGTTTGTGACAACGAAAGCCAAAAAAAAAAAAAAAATCAGACCAATTTCTAAAACTTAATGCCTGATTCATATCACCATTGCTAGATCTACATTACAGGAAACCTACAAGTATTATACACCAAACTAAACAGTAGTTTCTTGGCTGTTAGATTCTAGTACGCATTAATATAAATTAACCTGATGGAATGCGCAGCCGTTTTATTGAGATAACCTTTTAGATCTACTGATTAAAAAACGCCTCAAACCTATGATCAATTACGGGGCGCGTCGATTGCGAGTCCACTGAACATTTCAATGTAGGCTTGCATGCAAATGAAGCAGTTTAAGCCAGTGACGTGCATCATTCGCCTGGCTGTGCGATTTTCCTGCATGCTCGCTTTTTAGCCAGGAACACAGCGGCGTTTAACTAGAGCGGTCTGCGGGGTGAGAGTGAAAAGGTTCTGTCTGATAAGGGATAAAGAACACGCGTAAACTCTTTTGACTCTGCACTAAGCCGGCGTGCTCTAGGAGTGTTTTTCATTGTTCTCGCCGCTTTCTTGACAACAGAGCTAACTGCCATCCTTTTGAAGTACCATAGATATCTGTTCTAAACTTAAAATTTACATTTTTTTTATCTTTATTGATCTGCCCACATTTGCAATTTCTAAAAATTTAAGTATTGCGATCTACAGAATTGATTTACTTCATTTGTGTTGCAAATTTGCAGCTATAATGTTTATTGCAAAAGTGAAAATAAAAAAAAAAATTCTAATTGATAGGCCTAGAATGCAGATCTAGAATCTAAACTAGATCTGATCTAGACTTAGACCTCAAGTTTTCTACATGCCGAATCCAATGTAACAAATTTTAAAAAATCAAAGATATTATACTTTTTGTCCTCTCTTTGTCAGAACATTTTCAGCCCTATTTTTTAAAAATTTCTCCCTCAATTCGTAAGATGCTGGTGGTGTCGTAGTGCAAACATTTTTAACTGTTAAAAGCTCGTTGTTTTTCTATGAAATTTGAAGGGAAAGGCCTAAATTATTTTGGTTTTTCAATGCTTTAGACATACATCCAGAACTGTACAACTACCTCTAGACGTAGAAGCTTTTTACAGCTATACTCTTGTAATTAGTACATCGAGTTGATCACCACTGTTCGAATTAAGGCTCTGTAGGTAAAACTTAATGCAATTTCAATCTCTTAGAAAATTTTAAATACATCTTCCAGTGGATATTCAATACAAGATATTTCTCATGAGAAAACATTTACATTTATTATAATTTATGCTCTCTTTAGTTCATGTATAAAAAGATATATAAATGAATGCAAGATTTTTTCAACGTACAAATATAAAAACAAATAAATCAATTCAAGTTATTTTTTTCTAACGCGCTTACATGTAGATCTTTGTTGAAATCATTTCATAAAAGCCACTGCAGTTGCAGAAAAGGAAAAATCCTGAGAAGTACATGCATTTTATATGCTAAACAATGAACAAGATGTTTATGAGCATTATTATTAGTAGTAGTAGTAGTAGTAGTACTAGTAGTACAGTAGATATTTAAGACAAAGTGTTTCGTATAGTTTAAACATTTAATGATTTGGGCTCTCTAAATTCCATTTATGACATTAAAGGCATAAAGTGAATAAAAATCAATTAATACATACAACTATTTGTTTAACACAATCTCTATTAAGAAATGATGCACTTTAGCAGTAGGCCTTTGAAAATAAAATTAATAATTATCATGCCTGCAATACATTTAATAGAGCGAAAGCACCACAAAGAGTACAAAGCTAATTCTGGAATTTCAAAGATGCTAGACAAAAGAATTGTATGCCTCAGTTGAAAATGTAAACATAAATCTAGTGCCAGCAGTAACAGGAAGACAAAGCAAGCAGGTCAGCTGGATGTGGGGTCCTTAAATCTGCTGCGAACAAAACGATCACATGACTTTTAAGGCTAGTCTGGAAGCCAGATACATAGCGCAGTGGACTCGTTAACTTAAGCTAGCAAGTTACGTTTCTTGTTCGATAAAGCTCTTCAAAACATTGATATTTTTATATATGTAATTGAGTGTTTACCTTGAAAGCATTAATTTTAAGTTCATTGCAATTAAAAATAATGTTTACAAAGGTCGGTCCTTCACCTTTTGATCAAAACTTGACCAACCCACATTTGCAGCCTCAATGAATGACTTGAAGATTGCAAAATTTTTAAACCTAAACCTAGCCGATTCATCGGCCTATGATGGTGTCGATTTTATTTTATGAAAAACAGGACGCAGATGATGAACAAAGCAAAAGTAATGAATTAAAAAATTGAGAAAGACACAATTTTGGATTCTCCAAACATTCTGAGCATTTTGTTCTTTATTTGAAGGCCCTATCTTATTTATTTACAAAATTATTATGCTTTAAAGTTGACCGGTTGAGGAAACATAGTTTTGAGAATTGGCCTCTAAAGTTTTGCATGTATGTTTTTTTGTAGTTTTCAGCTGATAGAATAGATCATCAAATTGGTTTTACAGTCACATAGCATGCAACATCCGAAGGGTTTTCCTGTGCGCCCACGCATTTTATTTAAGGTCATATCTGGCTTTGGGTATAAAAACATGCTTACCTTATGTTTTTGGCTGTGCTAAGAACGGATTTGGTACTCTCATCTGGCGCAAATGGTTCACAAGATGTTCAGTTTTGAAGCTGAGGTATTTCACTCTGTTCTTTTGTTAAAGCGGCTTAATCCAGCATGCCCTGCCTTTATTTTATCAGAAAGTTGGTGTGATTATGACCTTAAGTAAAAATGTACCGATTAATTAATGAAGCCAATGTTAACTTTTAAAATATTAAACTTTGCAATCGTGATTAAAAAAAAAGCATCATCCCCTCCACTTTGAATACATAGGTCACTAAGGAAAGTGATTTATTTATTTTTTTTGTATGCTCACATTGAAAAGCTTTTTTTTTTTTTTTATAAGGAATTTTAAATAATACATAGCCTGAGACAGATCTATCCCTCAATCTTTTCTAAGCCAAATTCCTATTCATCTGGTACAGCCCCTTTCAAATATCTTGGAATACTAAAAATTAAAGATTTTTAAGGTGTTGAAATAAATCATGTACCAAAGAATCAAAATGCATTTTAAAAATTTCTTTCAATCTGAACCGTTAGATCTATCTCCAATGCTAGTGCTGGATGGATTGTAAATATTGAGAGCGGTAGGGCACAGTGCAACTCATCAAAACAAACTGTAGTACTTATTTTGAATTATACAGTATCGAGCTAGAGATTTTTCATAACTTGATTTTCATAAATGTGCACGAGCTGATTTTTGCTTTATTGCCTGGTCTGTTTATAATAAGTCTTGAGAGAAAATATACATTTTCCCCTGTTTTCTATGAGCAGGAATCTTGTAAGTTTGTGGAAGGGATTGACTAGAGAAAGAGAGAAAAGGAGAGGAACGCTTGAGGTTGCTTTAATCTGAATTGAATTTTAAGGAACTGGCTCAGCAAAGGATCTTTTTCAGTGTGGAGGGGGGTAGTTTATGATAACAACATTTTTAGGTATCGATATTATATCAAGCCCACGCATTACAGGCTCATTTTATTTCACCTTTGCGCTAGAGCACTTTGATTTCTAATGTCAAAAGTGTCTTATTATTTCATTTCAGGCTGTACAGTCCTACAAATACATCTGGCACTCAGATATCAGAGGAAAGTCTATTGTCATGGGTGAGGCAGGACTTGGACAATCCAAGTCAAGAGGTAGCCTCAACAAGAAGAGCTCTTCTCAACAAACTGGATGAAGCAGCTCGTAGTAAGACATATAAATTGGTTGCATTTTGTGATGTATAAGTAATAAGGAGGTAAATGTACTTTTTTGCTTTCTCAGTGTTTTTATGTGAAAGATTAAAATAAATCACTTTTATTTCTTTTTAAACACTTAAAAAACAATGAATTATGAAGTAATTATTTTTCTGGCGAGATTGGGCCATGATAAAAAAAAATGACATTTTGAACCTAAAAAGCAAAATTTGTCCACAGCAAAGTCTGTTCATTCAGGATCATAGTGGGGAGTGATTGAAAGATTTGTAGAATGATTGATAGCAGTGTAGAAATTGAGGTGTTTTTTTTAATTGTGTCTTGCACTTATTAGTCGGGAAGGCCTTAAGGGATAGAAAACTTTCATGGTTGATTTTAGTCATTCGAAAACCCAACTGTCACAGAAACAAGCAGCTGTGCTATTTTGTATTATATTTAAATTTAACGCAAATGACAATTTGGCCCTTTTACAAAAGAAATGAAACTAAGTTTAATAACTCCAGTTCTTGCAAAAGTAATAGAAAAGTTTATTTCCTTAAAGAAGATAACAAACTTTTCAACTAATAAATTAGTTATGTGCTTAGATCTAAACAAATCTCAATATGAAATTTAATATGATATGACAATAAGCCTATTTTACCTCTGGGCTCACAGACTCTGGATTCTGTCTTCAAAAACATACTTTAATTTATACTATACAAGCTGTAAAAAATTGTAGATCTATCTCTTCAACATTAGTCAATTCCTTTTTATGTCTCAACATCTTCCACCTTATATACTCTGGCTCTAATTTTTTAATATAGGAGAAATTGTTAGAAAATAATGTATCACCAAAAAAAAAAAAAAAAAAAAAAAAAAAAAAAAAAAAAAAAAA
>BLXT01004907.1:800075-815487 GCA_019648995.1 Plakobranchus ocellatus
AGAAAGACTAAGTAAATAGAAACCCTGAGATCACCGCTTAATGGTGGACTGGGTATACCAATAATCAATCAATCAATCAATCATTTATTGTTGGCATGTGCTTTCCCATCGCACGAATTCGGCCTGCGCATAGTAGATAAACTAGTCTCTCTTTTTTTCTGCGTTAGTCCGAGGAACAATTTACTAGTTAATTTCTGCCTGCACATAGATGAAAAAAATGGCTGCTGTAAAGGAAAGAAAGAGTGAAAGTTGCCATAGATGCTTTCTCGTACGGGCCCAATAGAACACAATTTTTTTGCTTTAATCTCTCCCGATTTCCAGAAAAAAACGTCTGAAATGCTAAAATGGTACTATTCTAACTACTTCAAAGTAGTTTTGGGTCGTGAATATACTTTAGGGAGTATAGATCTAGGCCTAATAGGGATATTTCATAGCCTAGATCTAGCGATCTAGAATTAGATCTTATCTGTGGTAGACTGATTCAGAAAAATTGCTTGTATAATTTTGCTCTATTACAAAATAAGATTTAAAGCCTACTTTGGATCATTTGGGCCTAGGTGGTGACAAATAAATTAATATTCAATAAAGAAAAAAAAAGCTGATTATGGTCTCCTTCATCCCTAAGAATAAATGATAAACTCTAGACCAATCTATAAAGGTTTATGGAAGCTGATCTCCATCCTTATTGTTAAAAATATTCTTATTATTTCCATTCTGTTTCAGAGAACATAATATATATTGGCCTATCTGATGAAGATGAGCTACATTACTAGTATAAAGTAAAGTGAGTCCCATGCTTAATCCAAGCATCGGGGAACCAGGAGTAGGGTTTATTTCAACCCTTTATACTAAATTACTAGTATAAAGCTTTGAAGTAAAGGCCCTATATTTCATTTTGAGTAAATTATATATAGCTGATTGAGGTTTGGAAAATAATTCCCCTTTCATGCAAGTTATAATGAAACGTTTTATGGTCATCAAGTCAGAAGCAAAAAGGAAAAAAAAAAAAGAAAATTAGGGAAGCAAAGGACAACATTGAAAACAGGGTCATTATAGAAGATAAGCACAATTAGCCATCAAACTTCAAAGTAAACAATTCAATTTGACATGCAGACAAGTTTCACATAAAAGGTATATAAAGGCAGAAAACAAATATAACTGAGTAAAAGTTTTTAAAAAATTATTGTTAGCATTAATATTGATTAGTATGTATGATGATTTTTTTTTTTTGTAACATTTGTGTTCAGGCATACTGTATCAAAAAATCATTTAAAATGCGTGCAGGAAGTAATCTTTACACTTTTTTTTTGGTAGGTTATCAGGTTGAGTAGGATCAGCGATAAATATTTGTGCCTCTGAATTGAGAAAAAATAACTATATATCGGAGAAGGTGACCCTCATCTATAAATCAGAGTACCAACCTGGTATTTAAAATCAGAAAACAGAAGAAGTGAATTTTCTTTAAATGTTTGCAGCTCTTTTTCTTTTTCTTTCGCACTTTACAACATTCATTTATTTTCTCATTTTGCTTTTTTTTTTTTTTTTTTTTTTTGTCTAGATGTTTCAAAATCTTCTTTTAATGTTTCAAAACATGTTATGTACAATAAAAGAGGGCATGCCAAAAAAAATTGTCTACTTATATGAATTTATTTAAATCTTTTTTTATTTTGACCGTCCATTGTCATAAAATTGTCTTTCTCTCACTAAAAAACACAATAAAGTCCTCCCAACACATGGATTTAGAGTTCATATATCCAATTTGTAGATTATATGAAGTGGGATGACTTATTTGGAGAGTTTCCTATTGGAAAATGAAACTGTTCCTGGATTTAAAGAAAATTTTGAGTCAGTGACTTTGACCTCCTGTAATTTCTGAATTCCCCAGACTCGGAGCTAAATTTATATATATGATACATCACTATGCATAAAATTTGAATAATGACCAATAATTGACTCAAGGTCTCTAATTGTTTTCTGCGATATTCTCTGTAATAAACCTAGTCTAGGTTTAGCGGCCCTTCTCTGCATAAGTAGGGCGAAGACCTAAGGGGAGGTAAAAAAAAATAAGAGAAAAATGTAAGGGCATTAAAACTGCACCAAACTTATCAGACAAATTTAATACATGTATGACACTCTTAGCTAAACCTTTTCTTTTTCATTAAAAAAAAACACCCCCAGTCACCGTGCTTGCATCTTACTGGCTGAAGAGGGGTTGGGTTGGGGTGGGGCAAACCAATCAGTGAGGTGCATAGACAAACATGTTGTTACAGAGATCCTCTCTGGAGGCAGCAGCTCATGTGCCCAATGATACATGTTTGAAAATACTCTGTTTCTTTGGTGCGAGAGCACACCAAGTCGGCTGTGACTTTCATCTTGTTGAAGCGTCAGAGCTGTCCTTTGTGTTTTACAGCCTGGTCTTACATCAGTTGCTCTGTTGGATATGGGAAAGGAGGGTACCATTATAATTCTACTGACTGTTGCCTCGCGAATCACGATGCCAGTCTTGTAGCACAAATTATCAGGCTAACTTGTTGGTGAGTAGAGCACAGTAATTGCGACATCAATCCTTCAAGTTAGTCGTGACAAGTTGCATCGCTTCCAGTGTGGTTCAACCCTTAAGCCTACCATCACTGACTGTTGGGGCGTTGATGATCAGTCATTCCCACTGTGACGTCATTCACCTGGGCAAGAGTTTTTTTTCAACAGGCATATCTTTGCAAGCAAAGCAACTACAACAATTCTGATGGCAAATTTGAAATCTGCAACTTTGAATTAGAAAAATCATCACAACAGAATTGCAATTTTTATAGAAATAAACAATTTTGGAGTAAATTTTTTTTGTCACGTTTTTAATCTGTCATCTTAAAGTCAATGGTTTGGTTAAATGACTTTGAGACTGACAGATTTATTACTGATTTGGGAACAAATGACTGATTTACAGAAAAAAAAGAAGTATAGTGAATAGCATGGCTAGAAATAACTCCAAATAATGATTTGGTCATAAATTTTATAATTCAGAAAAAATGTTGATTCTGTACTAAGTTATGAGTGCTCAAAATGTTTTTGAAAATTTTGACGAGAATTGCAGTTTTTGAAAAATCTTACATCCAATAAAAGGCATTTCTAAATTGATGTGTTGGAAGCAAAACTTAAAAGGCGAATGTTCTAGGTGGTTTGGGCCATATCAAAATGTTTTGGAAGTATACTAAGCCCTGCCTATATAATTTTCCTTCTCATGCTAAAATAAAAGCAAAAAAAATGCATTTTTATGCATGCTAAAGATGCTTGGGCTTAAAGAAGGCCTAAAAGCCTGAGTTCATGTTGAAGTAGTCAGCCTACAGTGACAAAAACAATCAATATCCCAGAATTAAACATAACTTCTAAATAAGCTTTGTTAACTTTGATGAAAAAGGGGGGAAAAAGGTTCTGCTCGAAGGGAATGATATTATTTCTTACGTGATGGACTACATATTGTTTTCATTATAGATATAAATTATTTTGTTTATTCCCTTTTTTAGATTTACGACAGAATCTTACTCCAGCAAATAGAAAAGGTAAGTAGAATGGCAGGCATGCAAAGTGTTTGATAATTGTCCCTGTCTCATAAATATACCCCCTTAATTTATAATTTTTTTCAATTCTATCCCCAGCTTCACTTTCTTATAAATGAGGGTTTGCCAAAACGTGGACTGTCATCATAGTTATGTGCGAAAGATTTTCTACTTTAAGCCCTACTTTAAAAAATTTACTCATCAATACATTAATTTTGATTTTGTTAGTGTAATGGCATATGAAGTACTACTTTATGTTTAAAAAATCACCTTTGGATGCATCCTTTCTGTCTAAATTAATCAAGTAAGTTTTCTAACATACCTATGATGACAAAATCACCAAAAAAGTGGTCATCCATCAACAAATTAAGCTCTTTCACCACTAAGTGAGGAAACACAAACCAATTTTTTTTACATGGATCTACTCCTGCTATCCAACTATGCATGAATATTACCTCACTGATACTCAATTGGTCTTTTCCCTTTTGTAATTGGAGATTCTATTATTCAAAATGCAGGAAAAAGCGTGACACAATTTTAGGGTCTACCTTTTGGCAATCGCTCATATACAAACAAATCTCTCTTTGCACTACTACTAAATCATGTGAAAATTAAAACCATCAGAACAATTGGATCTTGTATCATAGACAAGCATGCAAGCTTTGATAATGAAGCCCACATGGCAGACCTCCTATTCTTACCAATGCAATGAGTAACAGAGACTGATCTTTAGCTCAAATTTGAAATACTTGCTGATTTAGCTTTAGAAAATACATGTATCAGTTTTTGTTTTTGATTTTTTGGAGTTAGTGTGGCTAAAAAGCAAAATTCATATTTTAATCGATAAACTTCTTTCTGTCCTATATTCATCCATAAGTTATTTTGGCAATGTCATTATTCAGCCCCATTTCCTAATCATCTGTTAGAGCTGCAAAGGATGGATTATGATGGAGGGAAAACATGGGTGATCACAGTCCTGCAATGGCTTCTTAATATTTATTAGTTATTTGCTCTCTCAGTTGGTTGGAGATTTAATAGAAAATTATTCAAGGCTCAGGGAATTAATAAATCTGAGTCAAATAAACAACTGTGAACTAATTTACCACATAGATTTATTACAATGAGGTTAGTAAGATTGTTTAGCTCTCAGAAGGCCAGGGAGTTTTAGCCAAATTTCAAGGATCCCCATATGTGTTCCATTATTTCGTATTGATTGCTTGTGTATAGACAGAGTACCAGCTTATTATATACCATTGGATTCAGAATTGAAAGAGCTTTCATTTGGTCAACTTCAACCCATTAGCGACAGAATTTTCTGATTTGCCTGTAAAGACAAAAAAATTATATATATAATCCTTTTTGAATCTGCTAAAACCCATATCTTCAACCCTCACTTAACAGGCTTATCTTTTATAAACTGCCTAAAACTATATTCCCCTTAATTCTGAACCATCCTCTCATCTACTCTAACATGCTCAAAAGGTTGCCAAAATTTCACGCATTTCATCTTTAGAAAAGTATATAAAAATCTTACCTTAGTCAATTTGTCTCTATTATTTTCTGACAATGGATTTGAAGCTTTAAAAAACATTGAATTTGATTACACCTGAATCTGGACATGCTCATGACCATCAGTAATCCAAAAAAAAAAAACTATAGAGTTCATTGATGGTCATGCCCCTCCAAGTCTTACAAAAATATGGCTTCTCAGGTACATGCAGTTGGGCATACTCATTGGTGAAGCTGCACATCTGGGTCATCAATTCAGTGCAGAAAAAAAAAAAACTCAAAGAAGGCTCCTGGTGTGATAAGGAAAAGGGGGAAAAACCAGGAAATGAGGGAAGGATAGAAGGGTATGGGGAAAGGATAAAAGGGTACAGGGATAGAGCAAAGAACAAAAATTGTTACTTGTTGTCATTGATATTCTAGTGATATTATTGAAAACTTATATTCAAACCATAAAAATAAAAAAAATCAAAAGGAATTCAAGATAGATTCTACTATTTGTAGAAGTACAGAAAAAAAATTACTTAAATTCTATATTTCTCACTTGCACTCAAAAACTTTCTCCGCTCTTGCTGAGTCTCTGCTTCCTCAAATATGCTAAGACCAGGTGCACAGGCAGGCTTGAACAGTGGGATGGGGTCATCAGGTCCATCATCAGTGGCCCCATAGCACCTTCTCACATGAAGGCAGGGGCCAGAAACATAACAGTGCAGATGCATTTAGTCAAGTTGTTCAGACATCTAATGTAAACATAGGCTCAGAGCAAGTTCTGAAGCCCCTCAAATGAAAATTAATAAAACACATTATAATTTATACTGAAAAAATATCCAAGAGAAGATGCATTTTATGCTAAAAAATAAGCAAATAATTGTAAATATATTTGATTGAGGTTGATTAGCCCCATATTAAGGCCCATAACACGTCCGTTGATCGTTGATCAATCAGCTGATGGCCACCATTTTGTAAACAAGTGCATAACAACAAAACAGGCTGTAGATCTGGCCTTGAAAGAGACCCTTCACAGTCTTGTAAAAGCTAAAATCATTCTAATTTCAGTCTAGATATGTTTGATTTTGAAATCACAAAAATTAAGGCTAGAATGCATTCAAACAACTCAAGGTTAGAGAGAGAAAATTCTGGATCTACACTAGCCTAAGCATAGCATCACTACTTACATGTTGACATTGGCAGTGGTCAATGCATTCAGGGGAGAATTGTCCTTTTCGTCCGATTCTTTTGATAAATCAGTATCCCATTCATCGCTAAAGGCATCAGGAAAATCATCTAATGCATAGATAACATCTTCTGCATCCATTGTAGACAATTTTCAGGTTTATTTGCGATAAATTGTAAGCGCTGACAGTAACACTACTAAGAATTCAAAAAGGTGGAAGAGAGGCGAGACCACAAGTTTTTTTTAAGAGGAGAGAAAAAAAAATTTTTTTTTTTTTACAAAAACCATCAAATTAAGACTTTTTTGTTTTTTTGTTTCAATGAAAATTTTAATCTTTAATCTCGGAAATATGAAACATGCACTGCATTATGTAAAAAAATAAAGTCAAAAGAATATCTCAAAATAGAGGATGTCTCATAGTTAAAATATTTTCGATTTCCCTTTTGTTGGCCTTCTGAGCATTAGAGGAGGAAGTTTTAAAATATATCACTCAATAATACAATATCAGCTTTCATCAAGTATCTTTTATAGTAGATCATACTTTGTATGATGGGCCTAGAATGTACTTATCCTCAGATTTGTGTTCAGGCTCAGCTAATTATAGAAAAAATTTGTTCCACTTATTCAAAGGATTTAGCAGAAATAGATTTATGACAAGATAAGTATCACTTTCACAATGATCTCCTGATTGTCTGTTTGGTCTTTGTGGCAAATGAGCATTGTAGATCATGCATTAGACTTAGTGTAAAAACTTGCTAACAAAGTAAGCAATTGCTGAAAGAAATGGAGTTGAGGTCAGATTGTCAAGTAGGTATTGGATTAATAAACTTAAACAAACCATGCAGCATACTTTCAATTGATTACTATAATGATGCACTATTTTTTCTTTTTTATGAGCTGCCTCATATTTGCCAGGAATTATATTTTAAAATTAAATGTAAAAATACTTGCATCAGATGTTTTGAAAAGAGATTTAAACAGGAAAGATTTTATACCAAATGGCATTTTTTTTTTGCAAAAAAAAAAAAAATCCATGTATACTATAATTATGAAAGAGCTAGAATTTGAATGATGGATGTAATTCATGCTTGTATCCTTTTTAGCACAAATTTCAGTTTAAAGCAAAAGATTGAAAATCAGTTCTATCACTTTTTAAATCCTAAAACAATAAAGCCCTCTGAAAGGATCTAAATAGCCTAAGTGAAGATTGGAACCTTTTTGTTAACTGCTTTTGATAAACTATACATTTTTTTTTTTTTATAAAAGCTAGAATAAAACAGTTCAAACAGATCTGCTAAATTTCATGTTATTGTTTAAGTAGACACTTGGCCTCAATGCTTTATTTTTTTTTGTTAAATATATTTTTCTACACTATCGTATGATATTTAAAAAAATTCTCCCTTTTTTTTATGTTTGTTTCTGTTTCAGCTTTGAGAACAAAACAAACCTTGCTTGATGGTGAAAATGAACCTCGTTTAAGTCCAAGTCGTTTTGATTGTGAGTTTTGATAAATTTGCTAGGCATTAACATATTACAAATATCCACAAAAAGCCTTCAGTTTTGGTATAAATAATATTGTTTATTTTATTTTGATTTTTGTTTTAGATAGCTTAATGATGTCATAAATTTATTTATATTTTTTTGGGGTTAGTTGACATTTCATTTACAAAGGTGATTAAGAGTTTGTAATATAGAAAATTCAATTTTGCTTTCATTTACTACTCTTTTTATATAACACGTCTTCTCAATTTTTAATTACAGAGCAATTATTCAAACAAAACAGGGATAGCTATATTATTTCTTGTCTTTCCTTTTTTTTCTTTTATATTAAATTATTGCATAATGATTAACTAAAAATAGAGTAAAGATGGTTATTGTACTGATCAGGAAATCTCCTAATTTTGTTTTTATAACTTAGACATTCATTAACTTAAGAATGAAACCAACAGGACTAATCTGGTCACCAAATTCGAAAAATCTGAAACTGTTTGTTTTATTCCATCACCATGCTTCTCTATGTAGTGATTTTTTAATATTTGTATAGATTTTGAAAAAAATTATAACAATTTACTTTTTTTATTTGTTAAAAAAAAAGTGGAAGGCTCCTATCTGTCTAAACACAGAGGAAGTCAAAGCTCAGAACACAGCACTCCGCCTGATAGTCCTCACCAGGGAAATCAAAATTTACACATCTACAATGCATGCAGTAAAGGTATGAACATCGCTTTTTAGCACCTTATATGCTTGCTTATTGAACAGGACATTTATTTTGCAGTGCTAGCCAATTATAGAGAAGTCCCATCTAAAGACAAATCCCCCCTGGGACCAAACAAGTGCGTTCACTTTTAGCAAGTTTATTTACAAGATTATTATTTAAAATATGATCTCAACCAGGCCCATAAAATAAGTTCATTCTAAGAAGGAATTTTATTTATGAGGGCCTATTGTAAGAACAGTCCATAGTGTATTTTTTTTTTCCTCTAGTTTGGATTGTTTCACTGAACAGGAATTCAAATATCGCTAATAATTTTTTTCTTTTTTTTTTTTTTTCGATATCAAATAGCTTAAGGAAAAAAGCTTATCAAGCTAAATGTTTTAAAAATTCATATTTAAAAATCCCTCTTGTAATATTTGAAGGTCAAATCCAAAAGCTTTAACTTTAAATATTATGACTCAAGTTAGAATGAAATTAAATACACAAACACACTGAAAAGCTTAGCTTATGTGCCTTTAATATCTTTTCTATGCACCGATTGTCAGCTGATATCAGTGTTAAGATTTGGCATTTTATTTTTTTTTGTTTACATATCTATATTAAGTGTGGTAGTTTTGTATCAATAAATACAAAATTAATCACTTTTTAATTGTACTGACTCAATGAAGATATGCCTAAGACAAATTTTTTTTTCCCTTTGATAGGCCTTGGGCCTATTGACGAGATATCGGAGCCAATCCTACAATACCTATAACTTTCGACTTCTCTGCAGCACTGTCCTGTGCTATCATTTGCCTTGTCCCTGCATACTGTTGGGCTAGTTTAGGAGACAATACAGGTGTGCGTTTTGATGCGATTTGACTCTCCACTCTCCCTTTGCGTCAATGCGTGAATGAAAACGTTTTTATTATTATTATTAGCATCAAAAGCAGATCTGCCAACGTTATGCTTTATTACACCAATGCGAAAAAATTCTGCATTACGCTCAGTACCAAGAAAACTACAAGAAAAATGTGTCATGAGCAGGCTCAACAAATCTCCCGTATCCTGATTTCTTTTCGTGCGATTTTCTTTTTCATTACATGATGCAAAAAAAGAAAAAAAATGCGGTATGATCAAAAGCCCATCATCATTATTTTTCTTTTCAACTGCCGGTATTTGTATGGACAAATACCCCTCCTTAGATTTTATAGCCTTGAATCAGAGTTCTTAAAAATGTGCTGCAATTAAATAAAGTGTCTGACCCAAAATCTTGATGAAAAGGGCTTTGTTACTCTAGTGGTTTTTTAAAAATTTTATTTAGCCTGTGCAAATCAATGGATCTTTGGTATCGGTGAAAATCAATGATTGATGTTGCACCAGTATCAACAGTCAGCACAGCTAATAATTACCTCTAATGTCCGATCTTAACCCTTTGTTTGGGGGAGGGGGGATAACCAAAAAACGCCTTTAATTCACTTCTGAGCACAAGTGTTAACAAAATATGTAAAACACTTGCATCTTGCCTTAATAGACTAAAAGGTAAGCAGTGGCAATATTTGTACGACGCTGTACTAAGTCTAGTGTATTAAGCCCACCACGTCGGCAAGAGATCAAAGAAATGAGGGGTTGGTTGTTTGCAGGGAGTCCAACCTTCGAGACAGCTCCTTACAGTATTATCAAAGAAACTTTAGGTGCCGAATATACATTCAGCAGGATCAAAACAATTAAAAGACAGTTTACACAAACTAACACATGCAAAAGCAATTTTAAATTTTCCACTATACTCACCGAGGTGTCTGAGCCTATGTTTTAAAATACTTAATCGATAGGTCTACATATTGGTATTTTAAACCAATGCACTAATGTTTACTAATCTTATTATTCTCTTCTCTGTCTCTCTCTCTCTCTCTTCCTTTCTCCCTCTCGCTCCCACTCACTTTTATCATCCTTTATAAAATGTAAGTTTAGTTCTATTATTATTATTAGTTATTAGCATCGAATGTTTCTTTTCAAAAAGGTTTCCCTGCCCTGAACTTTTCTTATGCCTCTTTCTCTTTCTCTGATTGATTGCCTGCCTCTCTCGCTCTTTCTCTGATTCTTTTTGTTAATCAGTCTGCCTGACTGTCTCCCCCCCCATCCCTCTCTCTCACTCTCAGTCTTTCTCTCATTCTGCCTTCAGTCAGTCGGTCAGACTTGTTCCTCTATCTCTCTCTCCTCCCAAGATCAAGAATCAGAAGTATTTCAATTTTGTATCTTGATATTATTGTAATTTACATTTTGGTAGTGGTCTTAGATCTAACTTAGACTAGGATCTAGACCTAGGCTGATACAGATGTGAGTACATGATACATTGTACATAAATTGTATCAGTACAATTTTAAAATAGGGGATGAGATTATAGTGTAAATGGAACCTATAAAATTGGTTCACACAGAGGAAAACAAACTCACCTAGTCCCACACACACACATTGTCAGACACTAGACTTGTTTGTACACAAGTTGTAGGCAGCATCGCACTGCCCTCTGAGTGACATATGTATGAATTACTGGATGGATATTACCAAGTTACATGGAGAATGTTAATCAAGACGGGCTGTTGAAATCGATAGATAAGCAAGAAATTGAAGGTGAGATGTCAAACTAAAAATAAAGTTGCATTATTTTCGTTACCTTGAATAATAAGACTAATAATAGACAATACATCAAAGAGTACTGAACTTACTTTTTACAGCCTGTTTTTTTTTTTCCCTATGATGGCCTTTTTTTTTTCACCTGTGAAGGGTTTTGAAAAAAATTTTAAGAGTTTGGTGGGGACTCTGATTTAATCTTTTGAACTGAAATAAAAGCATAGTGAATCTGCTCCTCCTTTGTCTCAAGAATGAGTTTCAAGAACTTTGGCGAGGCTTCTCCCTTTAATAATGTCTGAGACATACTATTTAACAATGTCCACTTCAATTTTTCCTCACCATCATTTTTTTTTCAGCAAATATAACTTTTATTATTCTAAATTGGAAAAAAATTGTTCATATTACTCTAAACTGACATAATTTATCCGTGTTGAATTTTCGATTCATTTGGTGCCATACAAATGAAAGTCATGAAATCTACAAAGGTGAAGTGACCATGTGTCAAAGCTTGTTCTCGAGATTAAGTGTAAAACTGCATCACTTCTTTTACCAAAAAGATATGCAAGATCCACTTGACCAGTAAGCTTTAAGTTGCCCTTTTTTTTTTTTTACAGAATATCAATGGTATCCCATTTTATTATCAGCAATATCATCTGTATGATGAAAAATTGACCAATTTTATTTCTTGTCATTGCAACTTAGATTCTCAGATTTTACGGAGTGATAACCTCCCAACCTTGCATGATTCACTACAACGTAGACCACATAACTCCAGTGACTCCAGCCTTGAGCATAATAGTGTGCATAGTGCAAACAGTGATGAAGGCAACAACCGCCATTACCAGAGTAAACTTGCACCTGAGGCTCATAGAGGCTCCACATCAGGACGATCAATGCTCCCTCCCTCCACTTCTTCCAACTACCGCAATGCCCCTCAACAATCCAGGAGAGCTCTGCCTTCAGGCCTTGCAAATCAGCAACAGAGAGGCAGCTCTCCAAACAATAGAGGTAGTGGCATGTCCTATCCAAATGCAAGCCAAAGGCAACAGCAGAGAGGAGTATCTCCACAGCGACCATCAACTGCCCATTCAGAACTTCAGGAGCAAAAACGAGGGGTCTCTCCTCAAAGGAGTTCCGGCTTGCCTATGCCCCGAAGACAGATTATGAAGCCAGGCTCAATGGCAGCTCGGTCATCTTTACCAACATTTCGCAGGTGAATCTTTAAAACAACTTCTGTATTGACACAGTTATTGAAAGGAAGTAAGAGATTTTAAATATCCTCAAATCTTTGAAATGGCATTAGCCCAGGGTCAAAATTACAAGATAGTCTGTTTATTGCTAAGTTGAGAATAATATTACATCTGGTGTTTACTGCAGACATCCTGGTTTGGTCTTTTTACAAAATAACTGTCATCTTTTAATGTTAAACCTACATTGCTTTGAAAATGAAGGAAACAAAAATGGGGGACACCTGTCAGTATCAGTCCTTTCTTATGCTCTAGATTATTTGTATTTGATATTTTTTCCTTGATTTTTCATGAATTTTAGGCATGTTTAGATTTGCCCGGCTACTTATGATTTGACCCTTCAAAACAAAAGAAATTGTGGTACTTGAGAAAATATCGGCATTTTCTTTAATTAATTATATACCCCGTAAAAAAAAAGACTGATTTTCTCAGAATTTGCTCTTCTAAAAAAATAATGTTTGTCTTCTTTTTTTTTTTCATAAATTAAAAATAAAATCTAACACCATGGCACTTTATTCCTAGTTACTGAAATAGGGCTCAGAGGAAGACAATACTTAAATCTAATAGGTTTGAAAAGCCTGATATGTATGAAAGGAGGTTTCCTTTCAATTGAACAGGTTAAGATTTTACCAATGACCCATGAAGCAATTCAAAGACAAAGTTTGAAATGTTTGCTTTAGCTTCCATTGCACTAATAATTTTGTATTGTTGTGATGTCAACAAAATGAAATTAAACACTAAAATGATAACTTTTGTAGGCTTAAGGTCAGAGTGAATGACTCACATGTTTTCTCTGTTTGGAGAAAATGTATATCTTGATAGCATTTTTTCACTGGTATTAAAATGTCAAAAGATAATTACTGAGAATTGAACTAAGAAATATGCTTATATTTCAATTATTTACATAGCTAACAATCTAGATAACATACTGGAATCTAGATCTAGAGCTCTAACCAGAGTCTAGAACTAGAATAGAGATTAAAATGTGTATGATATTTCAGATCCAAAAGAAAAAAAAAAAATTAAAGAGACTACTTCTTATAGAGAGTAAGATCCAGAGTCAGCCAAGTGTTTTGCGCAGATTTGACCTATTGCCACATTTGTGGGGTTCAAGTGTCATGGAATTTGCAGTGTAATACTGTCATGGAATTTGCAGTGTAATACTGTAATGATGTTAAATTCCTCAACCAAGATCACATTGTTTAGTCATATTAGGTTGTCATCTGTAAAACGCTTTTTTTTTTTTAATCACAATTGCTTCATATGAATTAGGAACAGCTGAAAACAAGTAAATATATCAGGAGTGTGCCTTTCCTTCACATTTGTATACATCTTGTTTTACTTTCCGTACCAGATATAATGAAATAAGCATAAAAACTTAAAAAAAAAAACCAACGTTCAACTTGAATTGTTTCTTTATTTACGATGTGGCATATTTTCAGTTTTCTGAGAAGAACAAAAGAGTTTGTAAAAAAATCACCGGTCACTGTCAAATTTGAGTTCTAAAAATGTTTGTTACTTTAACTGAAGATGAGAATTTGCGTTTAACAGTTTTTATTTGACATTTTTCTGAACAAATTTTTATTTCTCTTTTGTATTTAGGTCAAATCTTCCTGCTCCTAAAATGCCAACTCAAGCATCGGAAGAGAACTGGCGAGATGGGTGTTTTTGATATGTGTTGTCTGGAAAGAGTTAACTAATTTATGTGTCATTATGTTATTCTAACCTACTCCTAGTTTAATTAATTTACCTTGCTATTTTCTTGCAAAGTAGAAATGCATCAAATGCACAGACCTGCCAACTTTCCATTTTTGGCGGGAAAAATTCCAGTGAAGGCCTATAAATTCCGTTTTCCGGGCAGCCCTGCTAAAATCCTGTTCAGTTGTCCCAATGGGCGATGGAAAGGAAAAAAAAAATATATTGTATCCTATGGATCCATCCAGTATCAACCGACATGTATTCTGTACCTATTGCCTTGTTGCCGTGAAACGTCACTACCGGTCATCACCTGGTTTCCGGGCTCTGGACCACTAAGACATTACTGCATTTTTCTGTCTAAACACTAGACCAGCAAGTCAACGATTTAGCCCATCTTTTAGAAAACAGCTTTGTAAAAAAATCGGAGTCTATTGCATTTCAACCTGAGATACCCTTGGGTAGATTTAGAAACATGAAGTAGAGCGTAGGGTGAGTTTTTTATTGCTTAATTTGATCCGTTTGAACTGCATTATCGAAAATGGAACTAGTCGGCCTAGCAAGCAAGCGTAGATCTAACCTCAAAACTTTAAAATCTGATCATACATTATGGAAAAACTTTAGATTCAATAAGCAATCATAAAGGATGAATCAATCTGTGCAATAATAAATCTAATTTGTATAGCTGTTAATTTTCTATTTAGTCTGAATTTTTTTATATAGATCTAATAGAAACCCCTCAGTAGCCTTGACCGGGCAACAGTTAGTAGTGGCTAGCGTCACTATTCAAGTTAGGAAAAAAACATAAAAATAGTATTGTGCAACAAGGCAATTTAAATAGCATTGAACATTTTAAAATTATTATCGTTATAAAGCAAGTATCCAATTTGCGGTCCATAACGTTTATTCAACATTCTGTGTAAAGGACCGAGTAACTCATGTGTTATTGATATGTCACGGTTCTATATGCAGACATGCCAACATTATACTTTAGGCGTAATTCATCCCGTCAACAGGGAAAATTTTACACTTTATCTGTTTAGATGAGCTTTTGTGCTGTGGTTTCATTTTGTGTGATTTTCTTTCCATTCACTTAATACAAAAATGAGGTATCGATCGAAAGTTCATCCTTGATTTTTTTTAAACTGTCCGTGAACTAGACCGGTGTAGTTTCTTTGATCTTATACCAGGCTTGCAAAGAGTTCCCCGATGAAATAAAGCACGAATACCGAGTTGTTTTTGTTTTTTTTGGGGGGGTGGGGTCTGCCTGCAACTCATTGGAATCCTTCGGCGCTAAGGTAACAAAGAAGTTAGGCTGCACCATTTTAATCATATATTCATTCAATGTCTTGACAGCTAAAAAAAAATTCTATTCCTCCTCCGCCCCCCCCCCCCCCCCCCCCCCCCCCCCCCC
>BLXT01004907.1:818435-833737 GCA_019648995.1 Plakobranchus ocellatus
TTGCAACAATTAGCAAGTACTGGGGGGGGGTAGGGGGAGGGAATTGCAACAATTAGCAAGTACTGCTTGTGACTATTAAAACATAGATCAATCTATCTGCCCACGCAGGAATAAGTAAAATTTATCAAAACAAAGCAGAATACTGGCAAGACACGAGCATATCAATTTGAAAAAAAAATAAGTAAAAAGATATACAGCAATTTTTAACATAAGTTTTTTTTAAAAACTGTTAAATCATGTGACATAAGTAAAATGAGTAAAAGAGATATAGATGGCCAAAGATACATTTCAGAAAAATGAAACTTATACTAGCAAACAGAAATAAAAGTCTGAAAACCAAAATAAGGGTAATGAAAACATAAGTATGGATAAGTGCTATTAAACGATAGTAAATTATGGACAATAAGGAATCAAAGAGAGAGAAACTAGAAGCATTGAAGATTTGATTTTTATCAGAAGAATGGTGAGGATATGATGGATAGAAAAAAAGTCCAATGAATAGGTACTGAACAAAGCTAATCTTGAGGGATTATTAATTAAAACTTTAAGACCAAGGCAAATTTCTTAAGACACAATTGCAAACACAAGGGTTTAGAACAATTAGCAATCATTGGAAAGATTGAAGGCAAAAGCAGTAGAGGTAGACAGAGAATAAGTTTTATTGAAAGTCCTAAGTCATGAGCAATAGACAATGGTAGCAACAACTTTATAAGGTTAACTGAGAATAGGTTTGAGTAGAAGAACTTGATGGCTAATGTCGGTTCCAGACAGGGTACTTAAAGATGAAGAATCATATGACCTTCAACTCATATGTGTGATCTCAAGTATGTGCTTGTATCTGCCAGGAATTACTGTTAGCAAATTCTCATTGTATCATTCATTACATTTCATAAAATAAGTATTGTTTTGTTATAAGTATTGTTTTGTTACCATATTGCATTGGTATTTTTCTGATTTCCTTAACTGTTATTGCATGAAGTGGCTAGTCTTAATTTCCAAACATGGTGGCAAAATGTAATTTTGTAAGGCTATGTTTAATGAGACTAATTTTATGTTCACAATTCAAAGTTAAGAGCCTTTTTTTTACCATACATTTGAGTGAGTACTTGAAAGATTCTGTTAATAGAATGTTTGAATTTATTTCAATGTTGCAACGTCTTAAGTAAAAATATCCCACAGATTGATCAAACTGTAGAAATTTAAAGGTTTTTTTTTTTTGTGTGTTGTTTTAACATGTGTATGTCCAAGCTATTTCTTCTCCACTGCAAGCTCATTGTGATGCATTTACAGTGAAAGAGAGGAAGAAAAATAGTCTCTCTAATAATACTAGTGGAACAAAATGCTGAAGATGATGGTCTTAGACTGGAATTAAAAGTGGTAATGGTCATGGTCAAATTACTTATGTAATATATGTGTGTGTATGTCATCATAAAATCAGGTGTTTTTTGCAGCAAAATGAACTATAGATATATAGATGTAGTTATGTGCAGTATAATCCGCTTAAATCGACATGCTTATTTTATGTCGATAAATGAAATAGAAAGCCAAAGATGAAAAACAAGGGGAGGTCAGCAGTAAAAAGACAACACTAATTTTTTAAACTAGATTCTTTTTTCCCGTGAAACGGGGTCTAGGAGATTTTCTGTTCATCAGTTTTTTTTCCTCTTAATTTTTTTTTATTTTACATGCCTTTATTTCACATCTAATCAGTATAAATGAAAAACAAACAAAAAGCAACAGGTGTATGGATGTTATAGAGAAGATGTTGGTTAATAAGATTGGGGAGGTGTGTGCAAGTGGTGAGGGGGCTAAATATTTGTTGGTTTAGCAGTATACGCTAGACTATCATCAGCCTTTCTTATTCCAGTTTCTTGAAGAAATCTTTAATGGATGTCTACTTTTTGGATCAGCAAGCCAGTTCATCGACCTCATCTTCAGCAGACATGAGAATAAAGATCAGTTTTACACCTTGCTCATGCTGCTGGGCATATTGCATCAGTTTCTTCAGAGCTTCTTTTGTCTCAATATTTGAAACTTTTGCAACTGGGATGATCTCGCAGTCATCCTGTTCTGATTCTGGCTTCTCAGTGCCTGAGATACTGTTGACTATCTCAGTGACTGACATTTCAGTACTGACTCGACTTCCATGTCAAAAGAGACATATTCCTCAGCTGTTGTAGTCACTGAAATTGTCACCTGTAGCCTTTCTAAAAGGCCCTCCATCTCCAACTCCTCTGCACCATTGGCCACACTGTTTGTGTCTGTGTTGGACTGCTGACAGCTGTGTTGAAAACCAGCATGCCGAAAGCAGTTTGCAACACTTTCTCTGCACATACGATCCCATGCCCACCGCATGCTGTATAGTGCATTGAGCACAGAGACTTGACAGGTACTAAAGTTACTGGTTGCTGACTCCCCATCACTGATGTAGGTCAAGAACCTCTTCACAATCGTTTGAAGGAATGTATTATTCCTTGATCACAAGGCTGGGTCTGGCTGGTGGTGTTTGGTGGCAAAAATTCCAATCTGATTGCTGCCAAGCCTTTCACTCCTGGATGGGATGGATCAAAGAATTTCAATCCAGTTTTCTCAGCCAGTCTTCAAAAATGCTTGACATCATCCATGCCTTTTTACTGACACGTTTGTCGACTAGGAGGCTCTTAACATTTGAGAAAGACCAAGGCTTTGCGACTTTCCCAATCACCAGTAATGGAAGCTTTTTCGTTACCGTCCATATTTGCTGCCACAAGCACTGTCAGTCAGGTTTGCCAGATGCCTTTGAAGTTAAAAGGCCAAATCTTTTGCATAAAAGGGCCAGTTAAGGCCAAACTTTTACCCAGTTTTTCTTGCCTCATCATTATCGTTTTGAAGGGGAAAATAAATACATTACTCACGCCATTTTGCAAAAGTAGTTGTAAGCATTTTCAAAATATTACTCATAAGTACAAAAGGCTGTAATACTATTTCTAAGTAGATCTAATTGCATACAGCCAAGACTAGTTAATGAATAGGCATGCATGTAGGTCTTTGTTGAGTTCACCAACGTCCATTTATCTTTTTTTTTTTTTCATTGTCTTATGTGGACGCCTTCTTCCTGATCAGCAAGTGTATGGCTGTCTTGTGTAATAAAAATTGAAGCTCCTATTTAAATCCACTATCTTCATTGTGACACTTTCGTATTTAAATTTGACCTGATCTTTTTTCTTCAAAATTTGAATTGAAAAGCCAAACATATTTACACAGATTTTGCTTGCATTTGCAGCATGCTCTTCGGTGAATGGAAATTAAAAAAAATAATAATTCTTGAACAGTTTGTTCATTGTTTATGAAAAGAAAATAATCACGAGGTAGGATTTCACACTTGGTAATCCCCCCTAAACCAATGCACTTAATTGACTTCAAAATGACAGGCGCCGTCCTCTTCATCTGTTCCTGTTTGAACACCATTTTCTTGACCTTTCTTCCCTTGCTGGTTTTGCTGGATAGCGGACAGCTGATGTGCATTTGTTCAGCATGGACAGGAATACTTACTCAGACAAAATTAGATAAAATTAATAAGAGGCCAATCTGTGCTTTGCTGCGACCTAGACTTACCTTAGGACAGGAAGTTCAAACTTGCATTGTGTAGTTTTCTCATAAATTTGGTCTTTAAACGTAGTACATTTTGTCGTTTTTAAAAAAGGCCAAAAAAAAGGTAAAAATGCTAAATGAAAAAGTTCAGGCAAACCCCTTTGCAAAAGGCCAAATTCGAGGTTTTTTGGTCTTAAAAAGACCAAACATGCAACCCTGCTGTCAGTCTATCTTTGGCTTGTTTGTCGCCGCTGCATTTCTTCCCTTTAAAGGTGTAAGTCTTGTCAGGCAAACATCGAAAGAACAGCCCAGTTTTGTCGGCGGGGAATGTCTTGAGGGGAATAGTCCTCCAATGCTGAAGAGTCCACTCAGAACAGTGATCTGCCAAATAGAAACAAACAGTCTGGTCCACTGAGGCTGCTTCTGCGCACGCTGTTTTGTAGACAATGTCATGCCTGTATTTAAAGCAGTCCAGCCATTCAGATGAAGCCTTGAAGTCAACTTCTCCTAGTTCGGCGGCAATTAACTCAGCTTGAGGTTGCATTATCGGCCCAGATACAGGGGCATTGATGCTTTGAGCTTGCTTACACCATTTAAACAAGGCACTATCAACATCAGCTCTGCCACATTGCCGCTGTCTTTTGCACTCAGGAGGCAGGTTCTTGAAGTCAGGTTTTGGATGTTCTCTGTTTTTCATAATGATGGACAGAGTGTTGTGAGGAATGTCATACTTGGCCGCGATTTTTTTTTTCAGTAGCAGTTTCTTGTCAACATCAGCAAGGAGTTTAAGTTTCATCTCAATGTTCAGGTTTTTCTGTTTCATGGCCATGGTGAAAGAAGGTTACAAAATCTTGAACTGGAACAGAGCAGTAATAGACGTGTCCACAGTAAACAATAAAGAGCGAGAGCCAATGATGGGTGAGGTAAGGGAGGTGATGGGCGAGATGTGCATGTCAAGAGATGAGGCACTTTCCTGTCTGGGGTAAGACTTGAGCCTACACTGTCGACACACTAATGCCAGCTGTCGTTAATAGGCTACTTGGCGGGCATGCAAACTAGGTCTAACAAAGAACTTCTGTGTTGTCCGTTGTTAGCGTGCCATTTTCCCCAATTTTTGTTTGTGGGCTTCGCCATGAAACTATAGGAAGCATGTCGGTAAAGCAGAGTGGGTGGAAGAAAAGTCGATGTTAGACAAATGTAGTGAGTAAAAACTTTGAAGGGAAAATTCTGTCATTAGAAAATATGTCAATATATCAAAGTGTCGATAAATTGGCTGTCAATAAAAGTGAATTATACTATTTTAAAGAGGTCTTCAGTAGTTTTAAACTTCATATCAATAATTTCAAGTCTTAACAGGAACATGGCATACACATAAAATCGCTAACCCTTTTGTACTTTCAAACATATTTTCCCACAGTGTACCTTTTTGTTTTTTTTAAGTCACTGTGATCTTGACAATAAATATTCGCCAATGAAATTTGAAGGTGTTTTGTTAATGTAATGAAAATTGCGCCCAAAAAATTTTAAGTGCTCGTGTTAATTTGATTTTTTTGCTCCACATTTTTTTGAAAGAAAACTTTTGCTGAAAAGAGATGGAAAAAGCATCCAGTAGTAGAGATAGGTCACAAATAAGAATGGGAAGAGAATACACATGATCAGTTTCGTTATTAGAATTTGAAATTTATCTGTATAAGAAAGATCAATTTCAATCGTGCCTGAGGTTAGGCTCTTGACTTTTAACTTGTAAAACATACCTTTATTCTTTTCCGCTCTTTCTACCTCTGGAACTAGATTTAGGAAAGTTTCTGGTTTTCTTATTCAGGCTTTGAGAGCTTGTAGTCAGGATTTGTGTACCTTCGCGAATTACTTTATCATAATCAAGTGTCATAGTAATCTTGATGACAATCATCTTGAATGTATCTCCATCTTTCAATTAAGGAGAAGCAGGTAGTTCTGATGATTTTACCTGGTTTAACTTCACAGTCAGAGTCAAAAGTGAAATGACTAGGCTATCATGAACCAAGACTGGTCACAACTGCTGCAGTACTATTAATGAGGAAAAAATAGGCATCAAGCAATGGCAAAGATTGCAGAAAAGTATCCACAGTAAACTAACACTTCCTTTTCTTCCTCAATTACTATAGGAAATAATGTCGGTGAGTAAAAAATCATCTCCACTGCATACTATAATTTATAAATATTTGAAAATCTTCCCTAAATCTTGAACTTAAAACTTATTAATAAAAGGAACTGGAATAACAAAGTGTAAGTAAAAAGTTTTGTCGAAAAATTTAACAAATGAAATGATTATTTGTTTAAGTAAGTCTTTAGTTGGTGGTTTTATTCTTTTACTTTATCAATCTCAGTTCCTTCAATCACCAGAGCATCTTAAGATCCTTAAACTTTTATTGATTTCTGAAAGTGTAGTATTTGTATATTTTTCTCACATGCCCCGAAACACTTTATTTTCTGTTGACAGAACAAGTATAGTTACCATATATTTGGATTGTTAAGATGTAAAATAAAAAATCACGTTAGTATTTTGTCTTCATTAGGTATGTTGTTATTGTTTAGTGTTAAAATCATAACAAATCATCAATGATCACAAATGTGAAAGCTGTCTGTCTCAAGTGTTAATTTAATGTTTCTCCTTTTAGTTTTAAGGATATGGAGAGAGATTGAAACATTTAAAATTAAATGAATAAAGTGAAGTCAAATTTTAATGTACATACATATACAGATATTTTTAATTCATAAATTTAGTTACTTTTCTCCTTATGAAGGAGAACATGTTTACTAAAAACCCTTTTCTTTTTTTTTTCTTTTTTTAAAAACTTTTTATGATTTTGTAATGATAAAGCTGGCCTAGTCAATCCAAAGGTTTTGAAAATGGATTTCTATTGTGGTGTATTGTTATAATATCCATCTAATAATAATAATAAATATTGAACAATTTCACCTAGAAGCATAGGATGAAAAAAAAAAAAGGAGCAGAAAGATGAGGCTTACTCTGTTAAAAAGAATGAATTTCAATTCTTGTTGGTCTTTTATTTGAAGAGCCTAGAATCTAGTCAATTTTTGTCTGTCTTTTTTTATATTATGGTAAGGAGTTCTTATCAGTGAAATCATATCTCTTCATAGCTGGCATAAAGTTTAAAATTTTTTTTTTTACGGGGAGGGATTGGAAGAGGGAAGGGGAGGTTCTTTTTTTTTTTTTTGCTGTAACAGTGTTTCTTTGTAACCTGAGCAATAAGACTTATGACTAAAGTGTCCTTAGGAGAACAAATTTTCAGTAAAAACTTCACGTCATTTCTTTCCATTGCCAAACTTTAGCCACCCAAGGGCACAATTTGTTTTGTAAAATCATTACGTGATCAGCGAAAGATATACTAATTTTCTGGCTTCATAGAAATTGAGTACTTTTAACTTGATACAAACCACCAACACAGAGCATATTTTTGTGGCTACTAATACTATTCTGAGTACTATTTTATTAATTGGTTTGAGAGTGATTGTTAAACATTTGAGGGGTTTGGCATGTTGGATTCTCTCCTTCATGTATGTATAAATATCTTTGCAGTAGGTGGTGTATGATTGAGTATTAATATTCATACCAACTCTGCAGTCATGCAAGTACACCGGTTCTTTGTGCATGTATTGTTCATGAACTTTTCTCCCAAATGATGGCATTATGCGTTGGGCAGAGCAAATAAATTTGTATTCAAGTATTATGAATTAACCTAATTCCTATTATTCTCCTCTTAACTTTGTTTTAATTTGTAATTTGCTGAAAGTGTCTATTGTTTTTAAATGTGAAAGAGGAGCTGCTCAGCTGTTTTAAATTATCAACTTTTGTCCATAATATGTTTTTTTTGATTCAACTATATAGCTGAATTTAGATAGATTTGTCTTGTCTTTGAAATTTTGTCCCATTTGTCTATTGTTCTTATCAAAATTTTTGTTAGAATTTTACATATGATTCATTGTTGCAGTAATTTTAACTTCAACCCTTTCTTTTCTAAAGAAATTTATTTTGCTAATATGCAAAATTTACTGTAAGCTTGTTTAATTTAAATTTAAATCATTTTCTCTCATAGCTTTTCATTTCAGGAAATGCAGAAAATGTTTTTAAAAAATGTGCATAGATATTTGACAATTGCTTCTTGTCACTTCTGATATAGCATTATTGTCTAATAGTTTCTCATGTGCATGCGCTTTTTGCTTCTTGTCACTTCTGATATGGCATTATTGTCTAATAGTTTCTCAAGTGCATGCGCTTTAAGGGTTTTAAAGCTGTTTTCAGGAGGTTGCCCTTGTTATGTTCTCAGCCCATTTTGGCTTGATAATCCACATAATTTAAACTTTGAAAAATATAAAATACATATCAATATTAAAAGCCAGAAAAGAAAAAGATAAAAAAACCACTTTTTTCCTCAATCATACAAGCCATTTAATTGAAACAATGTATAAGGAAAAGTATGAATGCTTTCTGTATAAGCCTAGGATCTCCGTAAAGAACTTTTTATGTCTGGTTTATTTACCCCTAAAATATAGTTAAATATTAAAAATTTATTTTAAAAAAGGGGGGGGGAGAACAAGCAAATAAAAAAAGACTTGATAATAGATTGGAAATGCTCAGGATAACACAGAAGTCTACCTCTCTTTGAAGGACTAAGATATTGCTTATGCATTATTTTAAATCATTGACTCTTATCCTTCTTTTATCCGTTGAACATGTCACAATCTCACAATGTTGGGGGTAATAGAAATAGGTCTAGACTTTACCTTTTGTAGTGTAAAAAAAAAACTGGACATCAGAGAGCCTTTATTTTTATGAAGACTACAGTGTAATTGCTTGTTTTGTTTCAATTTCCCCCTAAAAATGTGATAGCCGCAAGATAAGTCTGAATTTATAGCGACACTTTGCAGTTCATATCATCATCTTTCCAATGTTATCGGGAACATCACTCTAAAAATATATGCCGAGAGTGCACAACTAGCACCACATATGTGAACCTTTCTCTAGTGGAAACAAATTGCCACTGGTGCTGTTCTTTCTTTTCGTTTCTTTAAAAAAAAAAAATATTATTTCTTAATTTTAATCTAGTATACAAAGAGTAATTACAGTATGGCATTAAGGCTGGATCAGGACTGCACATTTGGTGACAGGGTGGACAATATGGAAAAGTGAAAAGTTGTAGTCATGCATTTCTGCACTAGGTATTCCAAGAAGGCAACCAAGGGCCGTTGTTTGAGACTTGGGCTTTTGCTCACTGCACAAGTTCTTCATGAAAGTTTGAGAGAGGTAGTGAATAGGAAAACATGATCTCTGGCTTTTTTTTAAAATCTACCTCTTGAAGGAAAAATATACTTCCATTGAACATGGCTTTTGATGTAAATGATGAAATGAAGGTTTTTAGAGATGAGATGAATTTCTTTTTTTAAAAAGAGATTTGAAGTATGAGACTTGTCAATCGATGTGAGACTTTCTTGACAGTTTACCTTGTAATAGAGAAACGTGTGAGACTTTCTAAAGAGTTTACTTTGTAATGGAGACAGATGTGAGACTTTCTAAAGAATTTACCTCAGATAAAAAATGTCA
The DNA here is from genome assembly GCA_019648995.1 of Plakobranchus ocellatus. NCBI lineage: Eukaryota > Metazoa > Mollusca > Gastropoda > Plakobranchidae > Plakobranchus > Plakobranchus ocellatus. The sequence continues at coordinate 827,608 of BLXT01004907.1, forward strand.
TTGGCTTCATTTTCAAATTTTGTATTGAAAGCATAATCATAGTATTTAGTAAGTTACAATTACTTTTTGTCTTTCTTTTTATCTCTCTCTCTCACTCTCTCTCTCTCTCTCTCTCTCTCTCTCTCTCTCTCTCTCTCTCTCTCTCTCTCCTTCCCTGTTTGTGCGTGTGTGTGTGAGAGAGAATAAATCTCCTAATTGACCTTTTTTTATTTGTCTTTTTTCTGTACGTTTCTTATATTTAAACTGGTATATAGATATTAAGTTGTGATCTCAGGTTTTGTAGATAATGAACTATGAAGTCTAAGGGAATCTTGAAAATATATTAATTGGTCCAACTGAATGAAATATATATGACTTATAATAAGTTGCTGGATAATGTATAGTATTGTTGCCATTCTTAATTTTATTTTTTCTTTGCGGTCTGATTTGATTGTTTGTTTATTTTTTAGCTTGAAACTGAAAGCATGCTTCGAATGTATATTGTTTCTTTTTAATACGGAACAGGGACGATTGAATAGGATTTTTTTTTGTTTGTTCTTTATTTGTGTGTTCATTTTTAGTTGGTCGGTTTTGAATGTTTTTTTTTTTCACCATATATCTCATAATCTGCCTGCATTGTATGCTTTGCATATTCAGACATTCTGTGATAGCTTTGACTAAATACTGTAATATTATGTTTTCAAGTCATTAAAATCATATCATGAGCTTGATATTTTCTTTTCCGCTGCAGTTTTTTTGTACTGCATGCTTTGCTTGTATTGAGGAAGGTAAACTTGCATTATGCTATATTTGAAAATACTTTTTTTATTTCTTTAAGTAACATTTTTGAAAAATGGTATTTAAAGAAATAAAAATGGTATTTTTTAAGGTATATATATATATAATATATATATATATATATATATATATATATATAATATAATATAATATGTATATATAATATCCTTAAAAAATACATATATTATAGATTTACCCTAGAACATAAATTCCACCATAGCATCTTTACCACTGACATTTTTTAAAGATTTTTTCTGAACATGCCAGTTTGGTTTGGACTGAACATTTTATAGGTTGAGGTGAATACTGTTGTGGAAAAAGGTATTTTTTACATAGTCTTGAACTTATTGCGTTTGCTTTTCTTTTCTTTGTTTATTTCATTGTTATGTAATGGGAGCTTTTTTTTCCTCTTTACTTTAACTTTAATTGTACTAAATAAAGTGAATATGACTACTATCAGACAGTTTTATGTGTCTTAGAAAAAAGAAAATAATAGTTCATCTTTGTTCAAACATTTGTTGTATTAACCTAGCTGATCTTAAAAGTGAATTAAAATTTATTCAGTTACTGCAAATATAAGTGAAAAGTGACGAGAGAGAGAGGGGGGGGGGGGGCAGGCATTCTGTATGTTTTTTTATTTTAATAAGCCCATGATATAGCTCCTTAAACTGGTTTGACAGAAAAGAAGTAGAATTGAAAACCATTCATTTGTTGTATTCTTGACCCTTCATATTTAAAAAAAATTTTTTTTTACCTTCCTCTCTCTATAGAGATAGAGATGAAGAAGACTTTCACGCACTTAGACCTAGCATTGTGGTGTGGATAACCTTTCCTTCTATGTATTATATATCTATAGAGATACAAAGTGTCTTTCTTACACTCACAAGTCACTGTAAGTGTAATGTTTTGCAAAGAAGATAGAGGACCGTGTTTTTCTTAATGTGTGCAATAACTTGGCTGTAAATAAAGATGTTGTGATAAGATAATTACATTGACCAATTGATCGATGATAACCTTGGCCGAAATATAAAAAAAAGGAAGACACAGTGTGAGCAAACAAATAAGTAGACGGCTGGATGCGTAGGAAGATAGCGGAAGGGATGAGATACAGCCCTTGAATCAATCCTTTTGGTTAAAGCCAGGTCATATCGAAGTTGAAGTATTGTTGAGCATTGTAAAGAAAAGCTTTTTTTTTTTTAATTATTAATACGATGTGATATTAGTTATTGTACAGGAGTAGTAATAACATGTAGCTAGTAGTAGAGGAATAATACCTATAGGTGCTCTCTCAGGACAGTAGCTAGTGGAGGAATAGTAACATAAGTACCTATAGACGGTCTCTCAGGACAGTATTGTTTGCCTTCAGTATACAGGAGCCAGTAGCTCCTTCGAAGTATTTTTAAAGTCAGAATTTATGTGGACTCCGGTTTGTTTGTTTGTTTGTTTGTTTGCTTTTGTTTTTTGGATGAAACAAATTAAGGTGGACACTTTCTTTTGATTAAACATAAGTTTGTTCAGTTTCCCATATATTTTAAAGTTAATGAAGAAAGAGAAGTTAACCTTTGTTCAGAAAGCGGGCAGTTGCAGACGAGGACAAACTTGCTTTTCAAAATTTGGATAGATGGGCCACATCTCAAGAGCTGGAAATACATCAAATACATTTAAAATTTTAAATGAAACCTTAGTCAGATGACCTGGACGAATGAATAAATAAAATGATACATCATATGTTTCAATTTTGGCCTTCATAGAAGCATCAGTATCCATCTCTTATATTATAATACAGAGACGTTGGTGGCACAATAGATCGCGAACCCGCTTTGAAACCTGCAGGAAGGTTTCTGAAGTGGATTCGAATTTAAGCCTGATAGTTAAATCTACGCTGTGGCACGACGAACGCTATGAAAGGCTTAGTTAGATCAGCTTATGGGGGACAAGCTACACGCACACGACAAACTTTGTGTTGAATTAGACAACGGTACATTCAAAAGGTCCTAAATATTTTCCTAATTTTTCGGTCAGATGTGGATAAAATTTTGTCTATTCTTAATAGAGAATTCTTAAATGCACGTTCATTTTCCATCTCCCCACCCCCCTCCGAATATGGTCGAATTGTTTTTTCTGAAAGAATGTATCGATATTTCTAAAGAAGTTCAGTTCCTTCAAAAGTTGACGTGAACCTTTTCACCTGCCATATATCTCGTCCCCTTTTTCCTTATTATTTTTTTCCCTAAAATTTGGACATTCCTCTTTTGCAAACGTAGTTAGCCAAAGAAAGAGTAAAGACATTATAACTAAGTGAACAGGCGTTTCTCAATGCAAAATAACACGGGTTCCCATTTGAAACATTTAGGCCCGCTCCACGATAAAAATGAACGGGTTTTTGTGTCCATGAAGGCGTGAGTCAACTGGACATAAAAGCGCCACTATTCTCTGAAGAGGTTAAGTTAATCCTTTTCACCAACTACATAAGTAATGGATATATAGAGCTTATACGGTCATGCCATGAAGAATAATGTCATGTAATTTATTAGCTATAGATCGCTCCGATCAGGAGTTTGCACTTGGACTTGTAAAGCCAGGTTGCTTTACACGAATATGGGAAAAGATTGGGGAAGGACGAAGTTATGATATAAATACATAAAGTAAGGGAGTAACTTTTTGACTTCTGTAACAATAATTCTGTAATGAAACTTTTACAACCATATTCAAAAAGAAGATTTTTGAGGATACTTATGTAAAACTTAACTTCAGATTTGGATTTGCGTGCAGGCGCAGTGACGTCTTAAGTGATACACTTAGCTCTGATGTAAACTCTAGTAAATCATACAGCGGTGTTATTATTGTACCAAGTTGATGATCAAACTGTTACTGTGAGTATTTGCGGTTTTAAAAAAAAAGCGCTACACGCGTATATAACTGTATTTATCACCTGGAAAAAAGTGGCCATTTTACTTTTCTTTTTGATCATGGCGTTTGTTGGTTTGTTTTTCCAGAAGATGCCAAAAACCAAAAGACTCTGTGGTGTGGATATAATTTAAGACTGGAAATCATGTGAACTGAAAGGTTTTGAAATTGTTGTATACTTAATAATTCTACCTTTTAAAGTGGTAATAACATACTCACATGTGAAGCAAAGGATACGGTTTTTCCAAATAAAAGAGTATGGGAGATGTGAAAAAGGAAAGTAACATGAAGATCATTAGTGTGGTTATCTATCAGAACTATGGCAGGCCATAGTACATAGAGATAATAATATACTTTTAATTAAATACGGCTTTTGTACAGACTTTTACTCTCTCTTTCTCTCTCTCTCTCTCTCTCTCTCTCTCTCTCTCTCTCTCTCTCTAAATCTCAACCCCGCCCCCTTCCCCCCACGCGCACTCTCTCCATCCTGTCTCATTTCATTTTTCCCTTTATTATATATCCTATTTCCTCCTTCCAACCTCTATTTATCTATTTATCTAGTCTATCTATTTCTCTCTCGCTCCCTTCACCCCCCCCCCTCTCTCTCTCTTTCTCTCTCCCCCTCTCCCACTCATTCCTTCTCTATATTTATCAGTGTCGTGGTCTCCATATATATATTTCTGACTTAATCTCTGTTAGATTATTTGTTCATCCAGTTTCAATTATAATCCTTTACTTGCAAAGGTGTAGGGAATACGTTTGTAAAATTATTTGAATAATTTGTGGATTAAGAAGAGAAAGAAAAAAAAAAGAGAACGAGAAAGCGAGAAAGATGGAGAGAGGTGTCTGAGATAACCGATATATTACCGACTATTAGGATCGCTGGCCGTTGATTGAGCGGCCTCGAGCCGATTGTCAAGAAGTTCAAAGATAGACAAATAGACTTTTTACCGAGCGACAGGCGAATGAAAAATAGAAATAGAGCACCATTGTTTATTTTATGTACCCCTAAACCTTTATTTTGCATTTTTCTTTCTTTGCCTGTTTCTCTCTCTCTCTCTCTCTCTCTCTCTCTCTCTCTCTCTCTCTCTCTCTCTCTCTCTCCCCCTCCCTCTCTCTCTCTCTCTCTCTTTCTCTCTCTCTCTCTCTCTTTCTCTCTCTTTCTCTCTCTCTCTCTCTGACCTTTTCGGTTTTTTTTCCTCTCACGTGCTTATCAATCCAGTACATTATTATTATTAATCGTAATAGTAGTAGTAGTAGCAGTAGCAGTAGCAGTAGCAGTGGCAGTGGCAGTGGCAGTGGTAGTGGTAGTAGTAGTAGTAGTAGTAGTAGTAGTAGTAGTGATAGTGGTGGTGGTAGTGGTAGTGGTAGTAATAGTAGTAGTAGTAGTAGTAGTAGTAGTAGTAGTAGTAGTAGTAGTAGTAGTAGTAGTAGTTGTTGTTGTTGTTGTTGTTGTATTAGTAGTAGTAGTAGTAGTAGTAGTAGTCAGATACAAATCGATATATAGAGTTAGTAAGACACAGTCGTACATAGACAAGGTTTAACAGGTATCAGATATATTTCATAAACTATCGAGTCCCTCAAACAGCTGAAGTCTTTAAAGAAGTTAAATTATTTTTAAAATGAACAACGAAGAAAGAGGCTCATGTGAAACACGTTCTTGAATTCAGGAAGAAAAATATAAAAAGTTATCCCAGTTCCATTGAATAGAGCTTAAAATTCAAACAGGTTTACAGCAAAATCGAACGAGTAGCTAAAGAAAAGGGTCCACCTGTAATCTTTCAATGGCAAAAGAAAATGAATTACTAGTATAAAATCAAACAATTGCAAGTCGTGCAAATGAATGAAATTCGACTTAATGAAAAACAAAAGTAAATTTCCTAATTTTTTTAATTCTCGAGAAGTCCCATTTAATGTACCGAAACAAACATATGAGCCATATTGACAAGAACAGATAGCTTACATATTAAGACCTCCTCCTCCTTCTCCCCCCTCCCCGCACACACACTTTTTCGCATACACACAAACGCAAATACGCCCACAAACATGTCTACGCGCAAAGAAAATGATTTTTTCAATACAAAGTAAAAATAAAAAATCTGTGAGGAAAAAAAAATTGGAATTGAAATTGAAAAGGAAAATCTCTGTGGTAATTATACTTTAAATCCCATGAGATACTGGTGGCTCAGAGGTAGCGAACTCACCCGAAAGTCTGACCCGCCGCAACGTGTAGGCCAGCCTAGGCGCCCGGACAAGGAGCCGAAGGCTTGATATAACAAGCAATGGTAGATCTTTTTTGACGCAAGTGAATCCCATCAGTCAGCGTCATCTCGATCTCATTCATAGGTCACTTTACCACTTAAAGGATTTAAGGGCAAAGCAGAATAAAACACACACAGACACACACACACACACACACATTATGATTTCGGCAAAGGGGGGGGGG